>NNCF01141745.1:0-41049 GCA_002313205.1 Laupala kohalensis
AAAAAAATATTTCCCTTTTTTCGAGAAGAAATTCATAAATCATAACACCGTTGCGCTTGACTGACATGTTTTCCCATGCTTTTGTGTATTTCAAACAAGTCAAGCGAGTTCCTGAATATTTTTTATACTATACAATTTACTGATAAATAGAAAGAAAACCAGTATTATAAAACTATTACAATAAATATAAAGAGAACAATTTTGCTTGTCGGTGATTTGACCAACTTGGAGCTCTGGTCACGTGATATTGCTTAAGCTTTTCTTCACCACATTTCAAATAACTTAAATACATTTCAATTCATAAATTACAAAGAATTTCTCATACAATAACAGAAAAGAAGTGTATATTATTGTATGAGAAATACATATAACTTCCCTACGATGTTAGAAGCATCGCAACAGCTCTAGATACAAATCTTTGCAAGAAAAAAACGTCAACAAAAGTTTCACATTTCCAAAACTCTGACTATTCGAGACAACAAAATATGATCGATCATGGTTTATTCCCCTGAGTATTCCGCAATGAATTAATACAACGGAAAAATATTTACTTATGAATATATAAAATACGTAGTATGAATTAAAATGCAAAACATTTTTATTATCTTAGGATGAATTTTGACAAATATTAGTAGATATAATTTTAAAAAATATTTGGAGGGTGATGATCGAAGAGAAAGAAATGTTTATACGATAAAATTTCCACCTCCAATATAATTTCGAAGTTCAAAATTTGCTTTACGAGTGCTACTATAAAACAAGGTTGAGGCACGGAGTCATTAACAACACAGAGGTGTGTGTTCAGAGAGGCGGAACCGTAGAACGTCCTTGGTCGCGAACAAGGTTCCCGTCAACCTCACACAATTTCATTCCAACTACGCTTCCATTGTCTTCAGTACGTATTTACTCATCTGTTTCTGTTTATTGTTACTGTTTATTCTTAATGTAAATTCAGATTTTCATAAATTAGATTCAATTTAAACATATTTAATACTGCAACATCCATATCGCCACTTTCCAACTCACGACTCTTGAAGATATGTAATGATATAATAATCACACCAATATTGGTGTAACGTCTGCAATATTTGGAGAATATAAAATAATTGACCTTGATGCAGAATAGATTATTAATATTGATTAACACATTCGAAAAAAATTGAATGAAATCTCGTTTTTATCATATAAACTTCTCATCTCGATAATAGCGTCCATTATACAGCCATTATCGATTCTTGCCTTTGACCAGATGTCGACAACTGAATAGAATTTATTAGTGAGACAAAAACTGTACTAAATATGAAAGGTCAGTGACATTCGATATTTCGTTACTAAAGTACAGTTCGCTACGAACAGCAGAACTCATAAAATTCAGTTTTTTGAATCAGGGTTCCTCTGGACGATAATTTATTCAAATTCTGAAAAAATAATTTTTACGATTACTCACTCTTCCTACGTAAAAACTACACATCAATTCTCGTGTTGCAGAGTAGAAATATGATTTGATGGATATTGAATGTAAGAGACATACATATGGAGAAATTTGACAGCAACATATTACAATTTTTTGATTTCAACAAAATATTCCTGGCATATCCGTGAATACTCAAGTGGATTGCGAAAACGACTTCTCTGTAACACTAATTAACAACCGAGGATCTAAGAGAACTACGACGTACGACTGGGAAGCAAAAGGAACATCCCATATGCAAGAGCAATATTAGTCACACTTCCACTTAGGAAAGTGTGAACGTTTATTTTGTTCATATAAACCTGAATTATACATTTCAATTTCTTATCATTCCGTTTATTTAATATCTTACGACGAGGTTCATTCCTGTCCTTCCGTATAACTACTAATTGGTAAGGGGATATATTGAAATTTAATTTCTTAGCCAATATTTTCGTCCTTTTAAGGGAACAAACAATTCTTTATACAAAACAATAACAAAAAATATGAATTGTAATACAGAAAAGAGATAAAAATGATTTTTGGCGTAATACATGTATTAAGATACTGAGGAGGAAATTTAGAGTTATGAAAATGTATTCCGTATCTAATACTTTGGATAGTATTCATGTATTTTTGTTACAATTATAATACCGTTCTCCGACAAAAATTCCTTCTAAAAAAAGAGTGCTTCTTTAAACATTCCGCAAATTACTCATATTCTCATATATAGATTATATATTCTCTCGAAAATCTGTCGGACTCTTATACATTATACCATGATGTACTATAACGGAGAAAGGACCCCACAGTCGATGTATTTCTTTCTAGCTCTCATCATACTTCCCTCGCGTACATGTTTTTATGTTTGTAAAACTATTCTTTCCAAAACCATCGATGTATGTAAGATGATCAAATCAAATTCGAATTTCGAAAACATTATTGGGTAGTTGGATGGGAACCCAGGAATGCGTTTTCCAAATAACAAAGCTCTGATCCTTTCTTTGATTAGTTACATAAATTTTGTTGGTTTCAAATAAACCTGTTTCAAATAAATTTCAGTTATATAATTTAAAGCAATTAGTGTTTAGTCTGGAAAACGATGTGAATTAAACTATTTTCTGATTTTCAGATTTATTTAGAACGTTGTGTATAATAACGGTGCATTTTATCTGCCACGATATAATGAATGACACCGTTGTTGTAAGTCGTTTAATTGCAGTCCCGCGGCCGGAAGCTTCAAAGATCACAAGAGATACGTTTGAAGTCTGTAGCATTCAAAAAAAGGTAACAGTGTAAATTAGATATGGATCGGTGATATCCAGAAGATGTTGCATTGAAGTGTGTGTTTGTCTCAATCGCGAATCATAGATTCATTTCTTAATGTATGAATGGCTTCTTATACTTTTGTTATTCATTACTGGCAAATATGACACGTCAGTTTGTTACAAATGTTAACCGTGATATTTATACATCAAGACATTCCTTATATTAACCATAAAATTAAATCTTTTAAAGTAAAACCGTTCGTTTAACATCACTAAAAGAAGATTTATAAAAAAAAATTAAATTAAAAATAACCTTTTACAGACTTAGCTCATGCAAGGAACATCACATTAATTATAATATTAAATTATAATTAACCTAATGTATTAAATGAAAGTTAATTATTTTATCCTTGTACTCCTGATTTTCCTGACTTGGTTAGGCAATAAATGGCAATATATGAAAAACAAAATTATTATTAAATAATGTTAAATATTATTAAATGTGCAAACAAATGCCCCTATTAACAAGTAATTAACATTAATAAAATCACTTTAATAAAATTTATTTGTTTCATTAGTGTGAAATTATTGTTGTATTGCAAAAAAATACACTTACCATTACAATTTGATTATTGCAAACTTGCGTAATTCTTGTATCGTGTTTTTACACACAAAAAAAGCAACAAAAAAACTTGAATTTCTTTTGACGAGTGCTGGGTAAAATTAAAAAATAGCTTCTTGTCTTTTTTAGGAGTTTTCATTTCACAGATACGGGAGGCCGCTCTTGTAGATCACATCAAGACATGACTGTAATTCCTCAAGTTAGAGAAGTTAGAAGAGAGAAGCTTTCTTTGCCATTTGATAAAAAAAATTGGTACAATTTGTAAGGCTTTAACCTACTCTGTATTCTAAGTTAAATGATTTTCCTTCATTAAAAAAAAATAATCTTTTAATTTTGAAGGTAATAAGCACCAAATATAAGAACAAAATCTGTTTTGTATATTAGTAAGATTCTGTCACAATTGTGCTTGTGAGAATAAATACTTTAAGTAGGGTCTGTGTTACAAAGAAGGTTGATGAGCAAATTTAATTTCATTATGTTGTTGATTACACTTGATTATTTTGATGAAGAACATGAAATATGTTGACGCCCAATACAACAAGGTCAGGTATGCGAAGTCGCCTCGTGGGCCTCGTGTGTTAATAGTCTACCGGATACACTTCTTCGTGATATTTCACTCATCAACAGCTCGAGGATTCCTCCTCCTGAAGCGGTCTCATAATTGCCAGCCACCGTTCATTACCAACTTCCTTCACAAGACTTGTTCTTGAGCTGCGTAGTAGTTGACTTTATTTCTTCTTCTTCTTGCTCGCTCCCGCCGTTAAATTTCTCAGTCCCACACGCGATGTAGGCAGAAGAGCGTCGCCTACTTGGGCGGTTCGTTATTTACTGTTGTGCAGGTTATGTTTCGAGTCACTCGTCGAAATGCTGATTCAGTGGAGGTTTCTCTTCTTAGTGTTGGTGATTAGTGCGTGTTTTGCTGCCCAGATGTACACAAGGCGTTTCGACGATATACACCTGGATGTGATCATTCACAACCGGCGTCTTCTCAATATGTATGCGAAGTGTGTATTGGACGATGGAAATGATTTTTGTACTCCAGATGCCAAGTTACTCAAAGGTAAGCAGTTAATGGGTTGAGATTTCTGCGGGTCATTTGAAAATTTTGTTGATCTCTAGATGAAAATACAATGAAATGAAAGTAAAATGCAACCAATTAGAATATATGGAAGAGCGGTATTTTTAAATTAATGCCTTTGAACGTAAAAATTTGAAAACTGAGATTCAGGCTATAACATTTTTTCCTCTATTAAATTATTTTACTTTTTTATAAGAACTAAATATTTCCTAAACCACAGAAAATTTTAATAACCCTATGATATTTCGTGTAATTTAAAGTTCCAAAATATATTTAAGAATGGGATTATATTTCGTAATAAATTTGATGATAAAATGGTTTAGTAGTAAATGAACATAAAAAAATATTCGAGATTTTGTGTGTTTGAAACTCTTGCAAAATTATTAGCTTTTATACGTAACGAGTACCATATTTTTATTGCAGATGAAACTGTAGGTCGTAATTTTAAGTCTGTTGTGATATATTTTTTTTCAAAATTTTTGTCGACGATGTGCATTATCAATTTTATTCCCATTGTAACATCGGAATCACTTTAAGGCACTTGCGCAAATCTATCTATTTACTTACCTATATAAAGGTATCTAAAACTATGTACATACATCTACATTATTGTTTACTTTGACAACTATTTTGATGTGCGTCAAACTCGAATGAAAACTTGCAGATGTTAATAATAATAATAAACATATCTAGTCGTCCATTAACCACAGAGTCACATTTTACGATACCGAACTCCGAAGCGAAAATATTATTTTATTTTACCGCAAGCAAAAGTCGAGTAGCGTGGCATCAAAATTCTTGGCTTCGTTGACAAGGACAATGCGCCCGTGAGACCGGTCTGACGAGTACTTAGTTCAGAAATATATTGGTTTTTTTTATTCACTACTGAAGGTGAAATAATGCTGATAGTCCTCACGCATTTCACTAGATCCAGCTGAAGTATTATATATTCCTACTTAGTTAATTCTTATGCGGATATTCCTTCCTTGATACGTCGAGGTCATCTCAAGAAAAATATTGAGGCCTCACTGGATACTCCGTTCTGTCCCTAATTAATTAGCTTTGTGTACAAGGTCAGTAATTTCCTTTAATAAACGAGTTGGTCAGTGTCAAGGTTTTGTCTATCGTTTAAAGGACATCAGCTGTTTCCCTTTGTGTTGACCCACAGTTACCTCTAGGAGATTTATAATAAAGGATAGATTTTTAAATTAAAAACATGAACTTTGATATTTTTATCTTTTGTTATATCTGTATCAATAATGTATTCAAACAACAGTAATGTTATGGAAAAGTTGGTGACCATGAGTAAGGGTGGGGTCTGCTAAGAAGTCTCCTTGCGGAAATAACACATTGAGACATAGTGCTGTAGTTGGAATTTAAAACTACATTTAGGGATTTAAAAGCAACATTTACTTAGTATTTAAAATAGATTTAAGTGTTCTTTCCATTAAACATTAGTTTTATTTATTTCTGACAAATATAATAATATTAATACCAAATATATTTACGAAGTATTATTTTGAAAGTACGGCTAAATTTTAATTATCTTTATTTAAATGTGATCTTTAATTAATTAGTTTTAGTAATTATTTCATCTGAAGTTCATAATATCAGTGGATTGTGGAATGTTAGATTGAGATATACAAATAATTTGAGAACGTAACATACATTGGAACAACCTTCTATCGTGAGTATGTTACAAGAGAGCTATAAATCTTGAAGTACATGTAGTATAGGTGTCGCTCTAAATATTTTGGAAAACATATTATTAACATTAGTTTGCAATGCATTCTCAACTTGTAGACTAAATTTGATGTCAAATCACGTGATAACTACAGGATCATTACAATGGATATAGACTTCCTAGGTGAAAATCTTTTAAGATGAAATACGAAACCAGACCTTGTAGCTTAGTGAGAAAGGCCTGAAGCCAAATGAACTGCTTTCGAGTAGAGTATGCGAGTTTCTTTAAAGTGTTCTCTTTGAAAGTATCAAAAAAAAACAAAAAAAACACAAAAAACAACGCCAAGTACGTGAGCATAAAATCATCCTCCTCCTAATCGTTATCTCGTTTGAATGCATCTGAATTGGGAAATACGAGACCGATAAGGAAATTGATTCTGTCATCTCACATTTCTATATTCTCATATCATATTTCTAGGTATATCTTTACGAAACAAATGTACTTTATTCAGGTATTACGGAAAACTTTAAAATAAAATGACACTACTGTCTCCGAGAAAATAAAAAAGTTTTCAAGTTAATGAAGATTAGAAAAGATAACAATGAAACTGTTAAATGTCGATTTATTAATTCAGAGAATTTATTATCACTTTAAGAAAAGTATACCTAGTGGACATACATCAAGGTTCCACCAATCACAATATAAAATACATAAGAACATATACGTGGTTGAGGAAGGCTGGACACGGAAACCGTTTTGTTCTATTTGTGAGTGACTTTTGTATGTTATCGTTTCTATTTTTCTTCATTAATTTTAAAACTTTTCAGTTATTCATTAACTTTAAATTTTTTTATATCATTCTGGTATATAGACTACGCAATGAGTACATTAAGAAATATATAAAGTACCCGTATCCATGGGGTAGAGACGTAATATTTTCTTAATAATTCAATACAATGTTGGAATTGAGGAAAAATCTGATATCTGTACCTAACAATAAAAAAAGTACAAAATGTATTGATTTCTATTTCTCCGTTGACTTGGTCAAAATGTAAACAATACAAAATCATACGTCCATCTAACCAGCTGTTCTTAATTAAACAAACACCTTTTGTGGCAGGTTAGGTACGAAAGAATAAAAGCAATAATTATAAATGTACAACTTTATTACGTAGTATTAATAAAATCAGGGAAATTGGATTTATAACGAGAGAGAATAACTTCCGTCTGTGCTTGTAACAAAATTCACGTTGCTCTAGCAGAGTCAGTCATTTTGTTCATGAAATTTAGATTAGATATCTAATGTAACAAATATTATGTGAAAATTACATGAAATACTAATTCAATATTACCAAAATCTAATAATCACAAATCTACATATCAACAAATCCTGAAAACATTGTGCTTCGTGCTGTCCCTCATCCCCTAACGCAAATTAGCAATGACGTCCCTGTTTTAAAACTATTGCAATGAGCATAAGTAGTCATAAATTTCTCCTTCTTCTTTTTCTTTGATAAACTTCTTAGATTAACGAACTCATTTTCCCCTATATACTTCAATATATCTGTGATTTAAATTGAGAAAATATTATTCTTACGTGTAATTTCTTGGTGTGGCGTTCCTTTCATCCTACTCTTACACATTTCGAAGGTATAAAAATTTGAAATTTAGTTTCTTATCCTTCTACTATAGTGTTTCTATAATATATTTTCTAAATTATTATTTGAAAATTAATTTGTACATGATGGACAGTGCTGTAATAGACTCTTGACTTAAATCTTCACTATTATTTGGACCTCACTGACAGCAAAACACGAACACGTTTATCATTAGTTCTTAAATGTATATATTTCTGGTGGTCTGGGTGGAAATGGTGTACAGTTGAGGAAGGCGAATGGGTGGTGTAGTGGAAAACACCCCTGCGACCATGCAGGAGTCACGGGTTCGATTCCCGGCTCGTCGCCATTTTCACATGACCGAAAGTTATCACATAGTTCTTAAATGTTATTAACTTTACTTTCATTCATAAATTCCAAATTCACTTAATTTGTCTAAAACTACGTCCGTATTAGCGTAGTGGTAGAGTTTTAACCTTTGATTATGATTTTTTGAACCAGTCGCTTGTGGCGCAGGTCGTGAAAAAAACATTGTCCGTGTGTCCACCTCAATAACCTTAGAGTGATTGAGCAGTGGCGGAGCTCAGTCATTAGTAACCCTATTTCCGGTCTCTAGTGGTCGGCCATAAGTGATTGGTCACTAGTGGCCAAGTTTAATAACGATCTTAGGGCACGGATTTAGGCTTCCGCTCGTATCTAGTTTTAAGGTGGGGTATTCCATGCTCACCCTGGACCAGATTCATTGCGCGCCATGGTTTTATCCGCTCTGAAACAGCCATATTCCCATAGAAATTTTGTAGCACAACGCGACGCTACGGATACTTATACGAGTTGATCTAAAGAAATGGGAAAATATACGTCCAAAATGCCCTATTCTGTTATGTTTATATTTTTTCAATATTTTTTTGCTAGTACAACATATTGATGCAAATAAATTAGGTTATTTAACATAAAATTCAATGTTCATGACTCAGGTAATGATTTATTTACGACCGTTTTATCGCTCCTTTGTCACATCATGTCTTACTCCTTCGTCATTTTTTGAAATTCACCCCCGTCAAGGTAAAGATGGTCCTAAAGAGGCTGTTAATATGGCGGCAAAACCTTGCTCACGTGGGTTCCCGCCAAAACCTGATTCATTCAATAACCTCAGTTGTTTTGTGTACACTCGTTGAAACTTTTCAAAAGTGCTTCATATGGACCTCACTCCTTTGTGTGCAGCAAATTTCCCCATTTCTATATAATTTAATTTGAAATAATGATATTTAAGATAAAATTGTTGCTTCGACGACACCGGGCTAGGACCGTATTTTAACATTTTTAATGAAAGAAGAGAACCATTATCTTCAAACAGGTATCATGAAATTTTGGCATTTACTGTAACAGTTTTGAATAACGATAATATTAATTTACATGTAATATTTCGCGGGATCAAATTCTTCCAAATACCCAAGCAGGAATCTGAATAATGTGAAGAATAAGCTGAAGTTGAATAAATTTTATTCATGGATGCCCGCTTCTTCACCCAAAAAAGTAAAAAAGAAACCATATTATAAATAAATCTATATTTATGTAGCTTTTAATTTGGTATTAATATATATCCTGAAATGAAAATGTCCATTTCTTCTCTCTGCCTATGATTTTCTTCATAACTACTGAACGAATCTTATTTTGATTTTCTCTAATGGATAGAATGTTTCTTTCAAAAGATGTATGTGTGTAATTTGTTGATATTTTGCATTCCAGACAACCTTAAATTTTCTTTATTTACTGAAATAATTTTTAGAGCTCAAGGTGAGCTCGTGCTATTTGACTTATATGATCATTTAAGGATGAGTTAACTTAATATTAGTCATGTGGCTTTCTGAAGATTAAAAGAAATAATTGTTAGATTCGTTATTTAGTTTTCCTGGCCATTCATAATGCTTGTATTTTTCATTTCCTACTCTCATTATACTATTGTAATATTTACATTTCATCTCTTGATTTGTGTTATTGTAGGGTTTCTTTATTAATTTCCTTTACCCTCTGCATATTATTATTAGCATGCATGTTTGAACTTATTTAATTTTCTTTTGTAGGTTGATGATGCGGAGTACGTTGGGGATAAAACGTTTAACTTTGTAATAAATAAACGGACATGATGCCTTGTTCAGTTTATTGTCAATGTTTTAGTTTCTATGCGTGGAGGATGTGTTTTGATGAATAAAACCCTTGAAGGGGAAATACTTTAAATAAGTGTGAATGCAACGAATAATTTGATTTTAATTACCTTTGTTGATGTGCTTTTTTCAGAAACGATACCGGATGCACTATTGTCGGACTGTTCCAAATGTAATCCCAAGCAGAAAACTGGAGTGGAGAAAGTACTTCATTTCCTTATCAAGAGAAGACAAGACATCTGGAGGCCACTTGAAAAAAAGTTTGATCCCAGTGGGACGTACCGTGAGAAATATGAGGCTCGGTACAGACAAGAGGGGTGCATCGTAGGATGCAAAAATTGACTGCTTTCAAGGACATCTCTGCTTCGCAAGAATCGTCTTCCAGAAGGATGTAGCATTGCGTAACGCCAAACAGTCATAAATAGCAATAAATGTCCTTCTGCTACTCTAGTGAGATATTTTCATGAAACTGCTTCAATAAAAGTTTATTGATTTATTGCATGACATTGAACAACCTGCTGATTCCCATCAGTTCTAATGATGGAAGATCATCATTAGTTATGCTCTCTTACACGATTCATAGTTTACTGTGTCATCATGTTATTTCATTACATAATATAATGTTGTTGTTGTTTTCAGTGTTCTTTCAAGACTTTAAGTTTGTACTTTCAAAATATTTTCTCTTTATTTTTATTGTTTTTAATAAAATTTAACCCAAGGTATAATGTGATTTTATCGTCAAAATATCTTAAAATGTAAATTTCCTATCTTTGAATTGTCCACTACCTACATGGAATATAAAAAAATAAGACTAAACTTAGTGTAAGGGAAAAATAAACAATCAATTTTTGGTTTATATTTGTACACTACAAAAAAATCTATATTTACAGATACGTTGGTCTAAATTAAAGAATTTCACATAGTTAAATATTCCAACAAATAAAAAAAGACTTCCTGACAAATCAATAATAGAATTTATAGTTATTACATATTTATACCGTATTTTATATTAGTTTATAACAATTTACAATAACTAAAATGCAAATTTCTCTTGTTTGTCAAAATAATGTATAAATACTTAAAAAAACTCATTTAATTAAATGCAAACACATATCAAATGCACTCAATATGCAAAATAAACTTTTGTAGTAAAAATAAACAAGCTATATGCATTAAGCAGGAAACGCAAAAGAAAAAAAATTAATACGCTTTCTTTTGACTTAGCTTTTATTGAAGATCCCGCAGCTTGCATTGGAGCATTTTATTACTTTTGTTTAAATACTTATTTAATCCAGTCTCAGTGATTTCCCAGCAGCCAAAAATGCAGAATAATATACAATCAAAATATGTTAAATACATTTAAATATAAATAGATTATAACAATAAAAAATAAGTTTAATTTAAAAAACAAACAAATGAACTACAAAACTCAAATAGTAAATTTATTTTGTACCACACAATGCATGAACACAACAGCCATATTTTATAAAGTAATATAGCAAATTGAACTTTTTATTAAATAGCATTGGATGGTAGATAATTTCTGAATACATCCAAGATAAAACCGGAAATAACTTTTTAGAGAAGAATAAAACACGTACTCATCCAGTGCGCTCTTCCGCAATATATTCCTTCAACCTTACGCATAAAAAGGAAAATTTTTTAAAAAGAAAATCATGAGAAATAATTTGAACATTTTCTGTAATAGTAAAATCGAATGCTATAATTATATGGCTATGGTAACATTGTTTTAAAAATAAATAATTTACTGTTCTCCAATATTTATACTAAATAGGTATTTAAAAAATTGCGAAACATAATAAATACGTTCTAGTAAACAAAAAAGGGGTCAACTATTAATAGGCTAGACAAATTCCGTGACAGAGTTTCAAGCATAGTACCCTTTTCTCGTTACTTAATTGGATATAAATGAGCCTGTTTATTTCTAATTCGAAAATACAAATTTAAAAAATACGAAAATTACAATGTTAACATACCTTAGTTTAATTTCCGATTACCTCCGGTTCCGCTAATCTCCGATTATTCACTTATCGCGCCCGTCACTTGTGTGCGACTTCCAGGTATAGAAACGAAATGTAGAGGCAAGCGATGCCGATTAATGGAATATTGAAGTAAAAGATTCGCGCCATGTTCTCACATTTAATGGCGCGAATTCTAAAAGATCTGTTCAAAAGTACGATCGAATGTGGAGACAATGAAGGGAAGAAACGGTCGAGCATCTGAATACAGGCAGATAAGTATCTAATTAATTTTGTTTAAAAGCGCATATTTACTTTCGCTAAAACGATTATTTGTTATTTAATTAATGACACAGCCCCTCGGTGGCTCGGGCGCTAGCATACTTGCTCGCCACGGCTTCGATTCTCGGTGGGTCCAGAAATTATTTTTTGTAACTTTTCACACCAGTGTCCCAGTTCATATGTAGCTGTGACTATTGAATAGTGAACCCTCCATCTTGTATCCCCTTCGTATCACTGACTCTTGCTATTGCTAATTACTCCTACTAACACCTCCACACAGTGGCGGATCTAGACTGTAATTAAGGAAAGGGGTTAACCGGGGAAGGATCTGGGGAGCATTTCGGTTAGAAAATTATGGTTTTACAACATACATTGTATAAATATCTTTTAATAAAATACATCACCATATCAAATAGTTAATTAACAATTAGCAATATTAAATTGTGATCAAACTTATTGTTTCAAATTGCCAATACACAGTAAAGGATGATGATTACACGGCCAAATCCGATTTTTGTAAAGATACAAATCAAATAATTCATGAAAATATATTTTTAATGCAGGAATATGGAACCAACAACAAAAGTATGAAAGTTATAAGATAAAATCACAATCAAGAGTTTTGTTAGGATATATTCTTTAAAATAACTGCCTTGAAGAGGTCTACTTCTTCATCCGAATACAAATAAATAAAACTTCTATTTGGAGATAACAAACAGCTTACAACGCACATAAAGACTACACAAAATATGGTAGGTTAAACGGTATCCCGTAAATGAATAGAAATCCGCATGCCGTCTGTAGATGGCATGAAGAGTATGTAGAAGAGAGAAATTTCGAACGTCTCAATACCATCACGTTGTCTGTGAAGCAGGTAAACGTCCCGTAAAGAAAGACGTCGCCTACTGCTTTCTTACAACGCGTTGGAGTCTTGCCGTATGTTGTGCTGTGAGCAATGCGTTACTTATGAGATTATTTCAGAGTTTAGAAGGATCACTCCTAGTGTTGATAGTCGCTCCAACCAGTGCATGGAATACGCAGAAATTACAGTACAAATTTGTATTATGTTTGCTTATAACACGTAAATTTTATGTGCGAGAATACTGGTAACACTTGTATAAAGAACGTCTTTTATCATTTTCAGTTTTATCTATTGAGAGTTCAGACCCAATTGGGGGACGGCAATAACCCCCTTAGCTATCTGTCTCTNACCCGTCTAACTGAGGGAGTATCTAGCCCGGGCGAAAGTTAGACCTTCCGAGCCTAAACGATGTGCACCGTAACAAGGCAGCAAGCGAGGGATAAACGACACGGACTAGCTAGCTCTCGTCAAACGTTAGTTGGTAGTACCGAACAAGCGATCTCTACGAAATCGAGATACCTTACCAGGTGTTATGTTGGTCACACGTGAGCGAGTGCAAACTCTTAGGAAATGTTCCGGAGTATTGTGTCGAGGTGATTATTCGGATGCGTGCTTGCGAAGGTGTTTTCGATACTTGATATATTGCGACTATTGGCTCTTCCTATCGGCTTCTTCTTTTTGTGTTTTCGGCACAACATTAGTAGTCTTCTTCTTTTTGGATTTTTGGTGACATTAGGCATTTGGTTTATGGGTATTGACGATAATAGGCGACGATTTCTTAACTTCTCTTAGGTATTACGGCACTTATTTTGAAGATCGATAGAACACGGTAATTAAATAACATTTCAAGTACATGTAAAAAATAGCTTCTGTTAATAATATATGCTTTCTCTGTGAAGAAAGCAATTACATACTTCGTATAACCACGTGGAGGAGAATACAAGTGTGGATACGACAGTTACTATTACTCATTGTTGTCAATCAGACAAAAGGTAAAATACCAAACCTTTTTTATTATTAAAAGTTGTATAAAAATTATGTTACATTTCGGTGAGTTAATAGTTTTATCTTTTATATAGAATGATTATTTGCCCTATTTATGAATGTAGTGTCATTTCTCAATGATCACACACTCACAATCTTCGCCGAAAAGGCTACATAAAGGGTTGTCAGATAAAGATTAGAAAAATAATATTTGGCGTTAATAACTAACGGTGTTTAAAACAACGTATGCACTAATATTTCACTTAAAAGAAAATTTTGGTTCCGCTGAAAAAATTAATGTATCAAGTACAGTGGACAAAACATGAATGAAATTTAAACTACACATTTAAAATACACTTTTCTATCACACTTGATCTGTGATAAAGTATAGTGAATTATAAAATATGCTTCTTCTTTTTATTTAGCGAGGGTGATTGCACATGCTAACCCAAGAGATACTCTGAACGAGGCGGCAGCAGTGCAAGTGGCGGAAGAGGTGGATGGTCCCAGCCGAACAGACAACTCTTCTTTCCTCCCCAGTTCATCTTCTTCTTGTGTATCACCAAGATAACATTGTCTTGGACCTCCCGATTCTTTCTCCCCTTCCTCCTGCTGCTGCTGCTGCTGCTGCTGCTACTACTACAACCACACCCTATTACAACTACCAATATTACCAGTCACCACACCCTTCACCTACTGTACTTACCACCTCTGCCACCATCCCTATTGTTACCCCTTCCGAAGTCTCTGGGGCTACAGCAGCTACTGCTCGCTTCTCTGCTACGAGGACTGCGGCAACACGTCGACGCCCTCCTACGGCAGCGGCAGAGACAGCTATGGCTGTCAAGGCATTTACAGACCTCGAGAGAGACTTCCTTGAGGTGGAAAGGGAAGAGTTCGAGAAGCAGGTTGAGGAGGACAGAAAATGGAGACAAGAAAAGAGAAGCTGGAAGAGAGAAGACAGGACGGGACAGGGAAGAAAAAAGGAGGAGGATAGCAGAGAAAGAAGAATATATAAGATTGAAGAGGGAGAAGAAATTAAAGTATTTAGAGATAAAAATAGAAATTTAGGAAAAAGAAGTTGAAGAAAAGGACTCCAAGAATAATAAATGGATTTTCCATCAATAATGTTAACTTGTTCTTTTTTCTCTTCTCGTGATAACCTTATCCTTGCTTGTACTGGTACAAAATTCTTGAATAAGGTAAATTTATTTTAGTTCATTTGTTTTCAACTAGTGTTTAATATCATTATATTTTCGTATTTTTATCAGAATCAAGCATCTTATCCCTGAATTTCAGCATTAAGTTGGAGCTAGTTGTAATACATATTTGTACTTCATTCGCTAAATATATTTTAACCTTTTATTCAATCATTTCTGGTAAAAAGGTATTATTTTCTGGTTCAATATCAAACTGTTGATATTAATACATAGTGTCTCTTTCTGAACTATTTATTACAAAAAAGCTTTTTTGACCACGTAGTGCCTTAATAATACACGAATAACAAAATACAGAAAAACGAATAGCATTTGAATGGTAAAATAGAATAAAATACAGTAAAATAAAGAAAATTTAAGTTGTGAAAATATTAGATGAATCTATTTGAAAATTGGAAGAAGAAAAATGTATAAGTCTATAAAAAGCAAATTGAACGTACCTGAATAAGTATTCTTGTTGCAAATGAGTGCTCCGAGTAATCTGGTCTGGGAAGTTGTATTCTAAAATAAAATTTATTTTATATTTCTAAAAATTTGTCATCTTTGAAAGAGAGTGGGGGGTTGATGAAATGAGTTGCAAAATGTGAGAAAGTAGTGTGTTTCAATGCATGTATGTATTCTTTTAATGTATTCAGAATGTTCTGCCAGTTGACCAACATATTGGGAAATGGCACTCATCATATGAAAGAGAGTAGACTCTACTGGTGAGATAAATTGTTTTATTTACAACATTAATACCATATTCAAGTCAATAGTTTCATTATGCAAGCTTAAGCAAATTATACTGGTTTTCTTACGGTACACATTCATTTTGCAATGGGTTAATACGCTTCACAGTATTCATGAGCATTATTTCAACATTAAGTATAATTTTCTCAAGTTCTTACCTCAAATTTTTAAGGTATACTGACATTTTTTTCTTAACATTGGTAACTTGTGTGAACTACAAAACATGGAAATTTGAAATTACTATATTAATTTATTCTTTTTAATTTCAATTCCAGTTACAAAAGAAAACCCAGAAAGAAATTATTTTACGACCTATTTTAATATTCAAAGGTTTTGTTAGAAATATGTCCAGAGAAATGAGAGTTTTATTATATTTATCTTGAGAACATAATACCGAGATTTACGAGATAAAATATTTTATTTTAAATATAGGCAGTGTTGATGTCTCATTACTCTAACTGTATTAATAGTAAAAAATTCGAGCACAAGCTTGAAATGTCTCTTCTATCCATCATGCATGTTAATTCTAATTTAGGGAAAAAGGATAGCAAATAACACACAAATTTTAAATTTGGACATGAAAATAAGAAAGAATGGAAATAAATTTATTGCCAAAAAAGATGTTAAAAACTGCATATGATGATGTGGAGGAAAATAAGCTAATTTTCTTTCTGGAAGCAAGCAAAGGACCATTCCATCAATTCCGATCAGAGTACCCAAAGGAAAACCGGAGAAAAACCCGGATCAGGATGGGGCTACAGAAATAATGTACGTAATCGCGCCAAGATTCAGTAAAAACAATCAATATGTATAACTATATTATAATAGAGCAAAATGTTCGTTCACCACTCTTCTCCTTACACCAGCGTTTCCTTGGTAACAAGGTGGTGGACACGGAATGGCTCCCAAATCTTCTACAATGTGCTCATAAGGTGGTTCCTGTTCATTTGCGTTCACTGCAATATTGCAGTGGCACAACCATTTGCCCGACTCTTCTGAAGGGACACATTCATTCCCCATCCCAGAACAGGAAATCACCTCTTCCACACACCTAAACACTTTTCCACCGTATTTCGGGTACGCATGTGAGATTCTTGGTACAAGGTCTGAAAAGAGTAAAAATTTATTATCAAGATGGCACATCTTGTACTTGAGGTAGTGTACCAGGTGCTGGTGATAATTCATAAAAGTTTCAATATTGTTATCTATTCTGTTTAAGCTCAAAATAATTATAATAACTAATTCATGAATTATTGAGCATTAAAAACTGTAAATTATAAAATATAACATTTAAATTGAAATAACCTACTTGAAAAATGGTCCCTAGTTTGTAACCAAGTTATTTAGTTTTGACACAGTTTTTATTGAATAGTTTTAATTGTCTGGAAAGGCAAAGCAAATTTCAATTTTTTTTATATTCATTTGTGAAGAATGTGATTGTGTTGGAACGTACATGTAAACTTAAAAACTGTCCCTACATGTATGAAGTCCCATTCCACTTCAAGAGTTTAATTTAAATATTAGTCCCACAAGGTTTAAAAATTGCAAGCCGAATTCATAGATAATTGAATATTATTTAACTATAAAAATTAATGCCAATAAAAATAATTTTGAATAGAAATATTTTTGCCAGAAATTTTTACGATAGTTCTCGGCCTTCCCCGTGGCGCGCGGGGGTGCATCTATGGTAACCATTGGGCTTATGGGAGTGAACTATATGTACCTACTATAATCTGTGACTATAACTTCCATATGGTTGGTAACATTTAAAACGCAGAAAACAGAAAATTAAATTGGATACGAAGCAGAATAAACCTACTCAAGATAAAATCTGGAAAATCTAATAATAATAAATAGTTTCATCCGAAACATTGGAGAAAACTGAAATTAGTAAAAGATATACATAGGCATAGGAACATGACAACTGACTAATTTTATAACAAGAAATACTCGACGTCGACCCAATATGGATAAAGAAAAATGGGTAGCAGCTATCGTTGAAAAGTCAACTGAAGAACGAACTCCACATAGTTGCAGCGACTACAGCACTACAAAAGATGACGAGGACACAATTACCACACGGACGCGACAATATCGTAAAACAGGTATAACGGATAGGAAAGATGCACGATGTATTTACGACCGATTGCAAATTATTTTTGGAGACGATAGGTATAAGAGACTGTGAGGAAAATTTCAGCAAGATATACGATACGGGGTTCTAGAATTTTGGAAAATAATAGAAAAGTTAATAAAAATAATAATTTATTAATCTGCAAGTGAGCAATGCTTGGTGGCAGATGGAAAACATAATAGACATAATAAGAATATACATAATACAATAATGTGAAATTTAAAAAAAATCTTCGCCCAAATATCTATAAAATACACACAGAATAAAATGCTTAGAAAATTAGTACACAATTTAGCGAGAAGGATAATACACCTAAGAAAAAAAAAATTAGGTCCATATGTGTGTATATTACATAGAACAGAAACACATTTTCACTTACAAATAGATACAGACACGCATGGTTCAATATATACACATATACCCTTTGTCTCCATTCATCTCATAATACTGCACTTCACATGTGCTCCTATTTCGAAGAAGCAACAAGAAGATTGCAAAAACATTTTACTCTTTTTGGTAAGGTCGTAAGTGTTGTTGCAGATAAGTTATTCCAGTCTACAATGGTTATATTCACAGAGGAGTATTTCCCAATATCTGTTTTCTGTTTCCTACATTTTATTTTACGCTTGTGGTCTAATGTAGTTTGGTTGGTGGAGTCTAGAGTTCACTGATTTCCATGAAGACTCTCCCATGTAGGCTTTGAAGAAAGCACAAAGACGCGCGAACTTCCTTCGATTAAAAAGTGTGCCCCACTCTAAATTAATATTACGTGTGTTGTCCGTAAAAAATTTTGCAGCCTTTCTTTGTATCCGGTCTAAATCATTGACCCTCCTTATACGGATCCCAGCAAGCGGCTCCGTAATCCAGTATATGTCGTACTCAAGAAGTGTACCCCAAGCTTTTAGATTTCGAGTTACCTTTTCTAAGTACGCGTATCACAAACTTCAGCGCTCTCCAAGCTTTCTTTGTTGTGTATTTTACATATTCTGCTCAATTTCAGTCACGAGAAATTATAACACCTCAATATTTACAACTTGAAACTTCTGGAATTACTTGATAATTTAATGTTGTGTTCTTGATCTAGAAAAACATAAAGATCTACTTTTTAGAGGGTTTATTTTCATTTTATACGTCTCAGCCCATTTCCACAATTCATTTAGATCGCACTGTAACATATTACGGTTTCTGTCTCTTTTAATATTCCGATATATAATACAGTCGTCTGCAAATACCAAATTAATACATCTCTGATATTTCGTTAATATATGCAAGGAAAAGAAATGGACCCAAAACGCTTCCATGAGGTACTCCCGACGTCACCGCGGTTTCTTTAGAGAAGCACCCATCAATTCTAACTTGTTGTGTGCGATCCAGGAGAAATTCACTAATCCATTTGACAACACGTGGATCAATTTCTAACTTCCCGATTTTTGCAAGAAGTCGATCATGTGGCACTAAATCAAACGCTTTTGATTGGTCAATAACTATTGCAACAGTTCTCCCTCCCTCGTGCGGGATGTAGAAAATTATTTTTTTCCAAGTATTCTTCAAATAATCTGCCATGATGTGTACCATCTGTTTACATACTACGGAGGTTAATCTAAATGATCGATAATTGCTAACTAATGAGCGATCACCTCCTTTGTGAAAAGGTACCACGATTGCCTTTTTCCAGTCGCGTGGTAATGAAAAATTATTTAATGTAATATTAAAAATATTGGCTAGGTACGAAATCATGGCTTCACCGAGTTTAAGTAAATCCCCCTAGAATTTTATCGTGACCGACTGATTTTTTATTCTTAATGTAAGAAATTTGATGACGCAGCATCCTAGTATTTAGAATTTTAGAAGTATTTACATGAGAATTATTTGTCAAATTAAGACTGCCGTTGCTAGAGGAAACACCATGTGTTAAAAACATTGGCCTTATCCTCTGGGGTTCGTTTTATTCGCTGGTGAACTTTTTTTATTCCCTTTCCGTCTTTTCAGGTTTTTATAAAATTGCGACCAACTGTTGTCTTTATTTTGGAATATTTTTTTCTGTAAAAACACTCTTGAGTATTTTTCGTCGCTATTAATAACTGTGTGGAGAGAAATTTGTGATTATTTTGATAGTCAGTTCCTTGTTTTCCATTTTTATACGCTTTTCTTACTTTCACTTCCAAACGTCCAATGTAACTATTATAGTATTCAGGGTCGGAAATGTTTTTAAACTTTTTATGTGGAACAAATTTTTCAATGCTTTTAAATATTATATTCTTAAAGTTCAACCAAATTTCATCCACGGAGCTTCCTTTATCGGCCCATCTCGCGTAATTTTGACGCAGAAAAGACTGGAAATTTTGCACATTTGTTTTATTATATTGATAATCTGTTCTTTCCTGTAGTCTAGAAATTTGAAAAATAGCCCAGTGGACTTCTAAGATAACCGCGCGGTGTTCACTTATATCGTTTACAGTGTCGCAAGAGATAAGCTTATTCTCCGGTCTTACGAGGAAATGGTCGAGAACCTCCCCCCCCCCTTGATCGGTTGCTGTACTACCCGACAGTAGCCACAATCCCAAACAACTAGATTGTTTACTAATGATTGCGCATTGCTAACGCTATCTGAGTCACCCTCCCAATCAACATGCGGTAAGTTAAGATCTTCGCCGATAATGCTATTTCTTGTTGTATTTGAATCGATACCTATTTGGTTAACTAATTTTTCTATCACGCGCATATCATCACTTGGAGTTCTATATAGGTTATATTTGTAGGAAAGAAATTAGAGAAGGATACGCTCAATGGGGATAATTCAGTACACGAATTGCTTCACGAGTGTCCAAGTATAGTTAAATTAGATGAGAGCAGGGTGACTGAAAGAGACAAGTTACACTTACAGATGGAGGAATGACTAATGAATTCTACAGTACAGGAATAACTTAATGTTCACGGAAAATAACAAATAGAAGAGCCAAAATTCATAAAGCCAAAATTAATAGTATACGGAGTAGAGGCACAAACGGAGGAGATATTTATAGCACATATGCTACAAAAAATAGCGAAGTAGGAAATGTTAACAGGGATATAAGAGTATTGAAGAAAATAGTGAAGAAAGAATGGAAGACGAGGCATTGGGATGTAGGAATAAACGGAATTTTTTTTATCAAGAGATACTTGCTAAAGGGAAGTTATACGTTGGACTTAGATCGTATAGGGTGGACGCATTTATAAAACCGTTAAGGTGTTATTTATGTCACGGATACGGACACTAGACAAAACATTGCCGAGAGAAGGAGCAATATTGCGGTCACTGTGGATGTGCAGGGCAAGATATAAAAGAGTGCACAGTGGAGGCAACTACGCTAATTTGTATAAACTGTAAGCGGAAGAATAGGCTACACGCACACAGTGTATGCAACCGACAGTGTAAAGAATATCTGATAATATGCGACATAATTGATCAGCACACAAACTATGGAAATTTAGGTGTTGCAACCCAACATGTGCAGTGCAAGGAACTATGGAACTACCTAAATACAAATCAGACAATAAAATAGATTTGTGTGCACCACTAGAGTCATACGGCCGACTCCACTTTATCCCGCTTAATACTAGAAGTATATATTGCAAGGAAGGAAAATCAGCAACAAGTATTTGTAAACCAACATTAGAAATCATGAAGTTAAAAGAATACACTAATAAAAATTTGCGGGTAATGATATTCGTAATGGGTAACAATTTTCATAAACATATATAAAAATTAAAAGTAATGGAACAAGAATTATTTAAACAAATCAGAGAAATATTGGATAAGTATAAAGGATATGATATTTATCACAGCAGAGACTGCAATAAACGATCAAAATTATGGAAAAAAGAAGAGAGGAAAGGAATTAGAACGGATTTGACAGTAGTAAATATTTACGGAATACCAACTTACACATCATATCAAGGAACATCCGTCATTGACAAAATCCTGCAAAACTGAACAACCCACACAATAGCTACAAAATGGGAAATAACCAGAGAATTGGAAAGTGACTATAAGACGATTATTTATATGATGGATACTCCATGGGCGAGAAAAATCAAACAACGGAGAAAATAATTTATAGGAAATTAATTGTGACATTTTGGCGGCAGAACTCAGAAATGACTTACACTCTACGACAGAACAATGCCAATATTGATCAACGGGTAGAGGAATTAAAACAATTTTATTACATACAAAAACACCATATTGCTCTTTTAGACGACAAAGACCGGACAAACGTGGTGGGATAAAGATTTCACTAAGGCAAAAAGGAAACAAAATTGAATGAGATAAAGATTCCAACAGTTACAAAGAGGATCCGAGATGTATAAGAAAGTGAAGGAAGATTATAGAAAATATCTCAAGATTTTCAGGACATTAATACGGAAAAAGAGGAGAGGGTTGGGAGAACATTGTATCCGACATTATGGCAACGAACATCTGGGGATTGCCGTATATAATAAGGAGAGTTATGATACAACTAAAATCTGTATGGGGTCAATTCTTAAAGGAGATGAAATGACCACGGATAGGCTGGATACAGGAAAACAATTGAATAAAGACATATTAAAAGGAGAAACAGAAGAAAACGTGACTCAAAAGACATAATTACGTTGAGGTACATGAAACGAAACAGATAACAGGTGATGAGATAGAGAGAATAGTACATACATTGAAAACAAGTAAAAGCCCAATCAGGAAATAGAAACACAGTACTGAGCACATCATACAGACCAATAACATTTTTCCCTGTAATTAGTAAAGTCCTAGATAAGCTAAGGGCCGAGCGTTTAGAAAAGGAATTAGTTAGTAAATTAAATAAGAATCAACACGGCTTCACTTGGGGGAAAGGAACCGAGGATGCGCTAGCGCACATATAGTATTACAGAAAATAAAAGAAAAAGGCAATAAATGTGTAGTAATGTATGAGTGTTGATATACAAGGTGCTTTTTCTAGTGCACAGTGGCTATAATATGCTAAGAATTAGATATAAAAGAAATCCCAAAACAGTTGTTGAAAATAATAAAATCAAACTTGGATGATAGAAACATAATAGTGGAACTAGGTAACGGACGGACTACAAGCACAATGCGACAAGGCTGCCTTCAGGAAAACCTCACAGGACCAATATTTTGGAAGATGATCATGAATGTAATTTTAGAAGCAACTGCAAAAGAACATATAGAGGCCATAACATACGTTGATGATGTAGCGTTGTTGAAAGAAGTTAACAGTCGTCAGAAACTAGAATTGAACAGCAAACGAATATAGTTTTTCATGCACAAAATTCATAGTCATCAACATTAATAAGAAATGAATATGCACAAATTTTCGAAATAGTTCAACTAACAGAATATCATCATGAAGTATTAATTTACAACATGGAAAATAGATTTAGTAATTGTAAAAATGTACAGTAAATTTTCAAACAGCACAGATGCGAATATAAATGTTTTAATAGAAATTATAAGAAAATTTTATCATAAAGATATTACTAATTTTGGATGCTTATGCGCGATCTCGGTTATGCGGGGATTGGAGAACCTACAAACGGGGTAGCAAATTTGAGAAATTTATAATGACAGAAAATTTAAGAGTGCAAAATGAATATGGAGAAATACGTTCATGGGGGCAAGATAATCTTCAGTTATTGATCTGACAATAACGAATGCTTGGAAGCATTATACGATGACAACTTGGAAATTAAGACCTTGGGTTGAAAGTGATCACGCGGTTTAGGAGATGGTTATAACAGCAAACATAAATATAGTGCGGGAAGTTACATATCCCACAGGAATATGGATAAATTGGACAAAATTGAATAAAGCAAGAAAACAATGGAGCCAACAGCCATTAGATGCGCTAATAGAACGTGACATTAGTGAAGAAATAGATAATATATATCTAAACATGTTGACTGGATGTGTGGAAGATAGTAAAGGGTAATATGAAAAACGAGGACACACATGGTGGACAAAAGAACTGACAAAACAGAAAAGGACAAAAAATAAAATTAAACGGAAACTTACAAGAAAGTGGTGAAATCGTGAAGCTGAAGGAAACCAATTGAAAAAATGTAGAAAAGTGTTTAAGATAAGCGTAATACAGGCAAAGAAAAAAAGATTGGGTGTAGTACTTAACATCAATGCTACAATGTTCTTGTTGGGGACTCCCATATAGAATAGGAGCAGGTAAAATAAAGACAAAAACAAATATGTAAGAGTTTATGTGTCCATGGTGAGGAACAGAATACATTGACGGACGTAGGAACCAGCTTATTAAGTGAACTATTTCCTCAACACCCGGACATAGATTTCCCGAAAATGGAAATAGAAAGTAAAGATATCCAGTACGCTACAAAGGAAGCGTTAGAAGAAATAATTTGAAAACTGAAACCTATGAAAAGTCCTGGATATGATAATATACGCCATGAGATGGTACAGTGAGTATACAAAGATATTAACGACCGCCTTCTGTCAGTATTAGACAACTGCGTGGGTCAAGGATATTTTCCAGCGACATGGAAGATTGTTTTCAAAATCTGGACGACATCCGCAAGTTTGTAAGTCATATCGTCCAATACCACTATTACCAACATTTGGAAAAATATATGAACGTTCGATATATCAGCAAATAAACAAGTATATGGAGGACAAGGGAAAATTTAATAATAGACATATATTTAGGATTCATAGAGGAACAGATGATGCACAATCCTGTTTATATATGATATAACACAAAGAGAGAAGAACTATTGTCTGTGTTTTTTTCTAAATGATGAAGGAGCCTTTGATAATGCTAATCGGAAGACATTGGTTCAAATGAGGTGGAAAAAGGCATACCGGCTTACTTATGAAGAATAGTGCACTCTTATCTACGAGAGAGGTAGTTTTTACTAAGAATCGGAGGTGCACAGATCTTACATGGGGTAACAGGAGTGTGTCTACAAGGCTCAGCGACGGGACCCTTGTATTGGAACATAATAATGGACAAAATATTCGACAAACTACAAGAACAGTCAATAAAATTTGTGGCATACGCAGATGATCTCACGGTTATAATTGAAGGAAACAGTAGAAACGATAAACAGAATGAGGGAATGCGGATGATGAAAATAGTAGAGAACACGTTTACAGATAATAAATTAAACCGCTCAGTGGTAAAAACAAGGGTAATGTGGTTTGGCCATAGTTGCAAGAATAGACAAAATCCATGTATCAAATTATACGGGAACAAAATAAAATTTACAGCAACGCATACATTTCTAGGACTCATTTCGAATGAAAAATTACAGTTTTTTGAACACATTGTCTATGTGGCAGAAAAGACAAAACGATTATATTATGGAATGTTTCGTGTAGGAATAACAAAATACAATATCGACCGGGAAGATAAAATAATGTTATACAAAGGAGCTGTTCGAACTTGTTAACATATGGCTCGTTCTCATGGGGATACAGAGTTGCTACAGGTTATGTAGAAAGAAAAGTGAATTCTATACAACGAACATGTCTCCTTGCAATTGGCGGAGCATATCGGACATTATCTCGCGAAGCATTGGAAATTATCTATGGTGTAATGCCACTGGATTTGTATATAGTTAAATTACAAAATCGTAAGCTAATGAAAAAAACAACAGGAAATCTAACTCAAGAAGGAGAAGAAATAAATTAAATAACAAAGGGATGGAAAGGATAGATCACGCAAATTATAGTACAGACGGCAAAAATACAATGGAGGAAAACACAAAATAGGCGAGCGACCATATAATACGTTTTAGAAGTAGTATTTGCACACAAAAATCGAAAATGGTTTCGACATAATCGATATGTAATCAACACAGGACATGGCAGCTTTAATAGCTTTCCTGTAAAGAGAGGAATACGGGAAGAAAAGATATGCATTTGTGGAAAGAAGGAAGAAACCAGAGAACATCAGATGAGGGACTGTGAATGGTATGGAGAAGAACGAGCGAGATATATTAAGGCTGGGAATATTTGGCACTGAGGACAAATTTACACGGATATACACGGTATTTCGAGATTACGTGGCCTAGATGGGTATGGTGAGAGACGAATTAAAAAGAGGAAAAGAAGGATACTAGATTAATTGGGAAGAAAAGGAGAGAAGATTATTATTACTATTATAATTATAATAATAATTGTTATTTTTTGAAGATATGGAAATTTGTAATTATGTTAATTTGTATTAGATATGTGCGTTATTAATGTAATATGAATATTTGTAAAAGAGCCTTGTAGTCGGAAGACAAGACGGTCTAAGTTATCATGACTAAAATAAATGAAAAAAATGCAAATGAATATTAGAGAAATTTGAACAAAAGTGTGCGGTAAACAAGTTGACAATTTCTGAAGCAAAAACAGAAGGAATTGTATTTGCGTTGAAGCATCGCGGTAGCAATCGACGATACCCTATTAGACAAATCCAGACATGGCGATTAAAACTCAAACCCACAATCAAATATTTGAGTGTGATATTGGTTGAAAGACAAACATTTACGCCACATATGGAATATGTAGGGCAGAAGTTGAAGAAAATAATATACGGCCTTCAAAGAGTAGGAATTCACAAATATACAATTGGACCAGGACAATTGGTCTTTACAACGGAATAATATAGCCACATTTAACCTATGGGGTGACAGCCTGGTACGAAAATGGTACATTAGAATATATAGAAGGGAAAATGAGTTGTTTGCAGAGAATGGATTTAATTCATTGGAGCGGTACATCCACAAAACCTATCCCGTATTGTTGGGATTATTGCTGGAAGATCTCATAGTGGGTAGACATTATCTTCGAACTTACATACACCATGGGGAGAAAATAAGAATAGGGGAGGTGGAGGTGAATAAACATAAGCGTGGACGGATGGATAGAAAACTAGTAAACTGCTGGAATATTGTGGAAAAAGGCAAGAGAAAGAGAAACATACGAATTGTTAAATAGAGTTATGACAATAGACGATGGTTTCAACCAACACTACTTGTTTACCAAGTACTTTCAGGACATGGGAATTATCAAACACATTGTCATAAAGAAATCTTACGGACACTAAATGGTGTAAATGTTGCAAAAAGCAGGATACGGTAATCTGCTTCATAATAGTAGTGTGTTTGCTAAGCTTGCGTACAGACGTGCCGGAAAGAGCACAGTACACGAGGTGCAAAAAAGTACATAAGGAGCATTAGTGGTTGCTTGAATTTACTACAAACATAATCTACAAAATTTTAAATATACGTACGTAATGTAGGCCGTGGCAACGGGATCTTTCGTGTTTAATAACGAAGGTTTATAGGTAACTTTGCAGTAATATGTGATTATAATTACAAAGAAGAAACTTTGAGGAAGGTGCTGTAAAAAATACAAGCCATTTCATATAAAATATAGTCACAATAAATTATTGAAGTGGACAATAACTCGTAAGATAAAAAATGTAAAATATAACGGGAGAAATTAACGTAACTGGTCAACGGAAAGCTTTAAAATTTAATGAGTAGATGCATCCAGAAGCAGCTTGCAATTTACATTTAGAAACGATTTTTGACAGCGCAGTGGTTTACAAAATCCATAGTTTGCTCAGTGTTGTCTTCATCTTCCGAGGGAAGGTTACTAGCGCAGCCAGTGCTAACTTAAGGACTTTTATATATGGGATATCAGAAAATCCACATTACGCTAGTTTGGTTGGGGATACTGGTTTCAATGTTTGAAGGAGGGTTGCTAAGAGTACCATAATGGCTCATACAAAATTTCGGACCTCTTGACCCAAGAGGATTCATGTTATTGGGATATTCCACGTGACTGGGAAACGTGCATTTTTTTAAAATATGGATATAGCTTTTGGATAGACTGATTTTCTTGGGACAAAGGGCAAATAACTCAGAGAAAGATAAAAACATTAGTCAAAGTAAAATGTAAGAAAATAAGAAAAGTACATTTTTTAATATCAAAATTTCAGGAAAGCAACTCCTGCAGGTAATATGTACAAGAACATGACAACACTAAATCAATAACAGAGCATAGTGGATCAAGAATATTAACAACCAAAGAATAACAAACCAGAAATAAAACAGGACAAAGTATATAGATTTAACGGATTCAGTAGCAAATTTACAAAAGTTAGCAAAAGCAAGCACAATAAAGTATTGACGTTTACATTCGGTACAATATAAACCATTGAACGATAAAAGGTTCTAAACATAAGGGAAATAAATAAAAATTATTAAACGACAAATAAACTGAAATATACTATGAGAAATGGCTAAAATATGGGTGAAATAAAGAAAAAGTTGGTGATAGCAACAGAAAAAGAGCCAGTGAGAGAAATTATGGCAGAGGAAACATAACCGAAAAGTGATACTTCAGGAGATGGGGTGTCACTGGCAAAACGTTTTTCAGACTTAGTCACAAGTGTGGGGAAGAAACGTTGAAAGATGTGGAATATATGGAAGAATGTGAGCGGAAAGATATAGTCAAGCTTGGAAAAATGATATCGAAAATGGACGAGTTTTTCAAGGGAGAGAAATATCAGAGATTAAATCCAAGCATTTAGGCGATAATAACAAATGGAACACGGAAATTGTGGCAAACAATAGTACAATTGAATGTGAAGAATGAGAAATTACGACAGGGAGAGGAGCTTAAAGATAAGATAGAAACAATAAGGAAATTGGTAAATGGAACAACAAGTGATTAAAAACAGAACCATTAAAAACAATAACACAAAATGATAGAAGGGGTGACGAAATCATTAAACAATACGGAGAAACGGATTCAGGAGTCGAAATGGAAGTAATGTCAGAGACATATGCGATGGTGCAGGTAGTGGATGAAAAGGTTCAAGAAATGATATTATGTAACAGGACTCTAATGACGTTAACGTTGACAAACCCTCAAGCCCCAGGAAGAAAAATATATACTACGTGAAAGAATGGAGGAGGAGAAAGAAAATGGACAGGGAACAAAAGTTTTGGAACGGGTAACGGCTGCAATGACAAAGAAAATGGGGGAGATATATCAATATATGGCTAAGCAAGGGGAACAAAAATCATATGCAGAAGCTTTGCGTAAGAGAGGAAAAGAAGTAAGAAAAGAAGTAATGCTACTAAAGAGTGTAAATGGTCAAGTAGATGTGATGATAAAAAACCAATATATTATATGACATTGCCAAGTAATATTATACAGAAGAAACACAGAAAAATTACCTATAATTAACTACTATGGCCAATACGCAAAAATATTACATGTACAGGAAATATTATACAACAAGAATGCACATGAATTACTGCTCTGCATTGATTCACACGCACTAACTAAATGGTTAGGCTATACATGTACAACAAAATGGAGGAGAGATTTTCAAAAATTCATTTTAGAAACAAAATTAATGATCGTTAATGAACATGCTTAATATACATTTGATGGTGACAAATGGAACACAGGGTAAATAACACAATGGGGAACAGAACAAGGGTTTGAGAGCGATCACAAGGCGATAGAAATTACGGTGGCAACCATGAAAAAATCCAATGAAAATATATCAGACAAAGTGGATTCTCGACGAGGGTACTGGAAAATGATATATGAAAAGAAAAAGGATCTTCTAGACAGAGAACAGATAATGACTAATACAGATGACATGGAGGAAAAAGTTGATGCATTGCAAATACGTTTATCGCAAATCTGTGCAAATACATCGAAAGAGAGAAAGGAAACAAGAAAACCAGTACAATGGTGGACGAAAGAGCTGACGAAACTAAAAAGATACATAAATACGAAACGATATACACTAACAACGAAGAAGACAAGTAGGAAAAGAAGCAGAGGAATACATACAAGAATATAAAGTGTTATATAGAAGCTGTTTAAGATAGCGTTAACAGTGAAACGGAAGTATTGGCAAATTTTAATTGAAACAAGTTTAACCATGTCAATATGGGAAATACTATACTTAATGATTATAGACAAAAAACGACGTAAAGAAATTTGAGTTACTTTGACAAAAAATGTAAGCCACACAACAAACTAGCGCCTCACAGGGGAGGTTTTAGTAGATACGTTGTATCAAAAGAATAAAATAAACGACGTGTACTATGATAACATCACAATATCACACGATGGAAAGGTAACAGAAAAAGAACTACAAACAGCAGTTGCAAGATTACGATCACATAAAACACAAGGTTTGACGCAATAACTAATGAGATGGCACAAAAGACATACATGTTGGAAAGTAAGTTTAGTTAAGACAAAACAGACCAGCAAATGTGTCCCAATCTTATCGACCCATCTCACTGCTTCCTACATATAGGAAAGTATTCGACCGTATACTGACGCAACGCATTCTCCAACTAGAAAAAGTGCATATGCATCCAAATCAATACGGATTCATGTCAGGGAAATGAACAGGGAAAGCATTCCGGAGATTGGTGACCTTGATAAGTCAAAGGGAAGAATGTTACTGTGCTTGATTTAGAGGGTGCGTTCGACCATGCACGATGGAACGATATAATTGACATATTAAAAGCGAAACGTTTACTTAGGTACCTTCTAAATATGGTGAAAGCTTACTTTACAAATCGGTCAATGATATTTCAAATAAGGGAAATAGAAAGACAGACATACATTGGCAGTCCACAAGTGTCTTCCAGTGGATCCACTTTCTGGAAAGTAGTGCATGACCAAATATTATGGGAACTCGAACGTTAGGCAATAAGTTGTAATGTCTATGCTGACGATGTTGCTCTGATAGCGAAGGGAGAGACAAGAAAACAATTAGAGGAGAAAACACAAGATGAAGTGAATATATTCGTGGAATCAAGTGCAAAAAGATGACAGAAAATAAGCTGAAAAAACACGAAGAGTATGGTTCGAACATCCAAAACAAAGTAGACGAGATATTATTGTAAAAATGAACGGACAAAAGATACAAGTGGTCAAAAATCATCGCTATTTAGGAGTGATATTAGATCAACGATTGACATACGTCGAACACTTAACATACATAAGAAAGAGAATAGATATGGCATTGTACAGTATGATGAGGATAGGAATAATGCGCTTCAGTTATGCTATAATAGAGAGAGTTATTGCCATTATATGTTGGAGCACTAAGACAAATAATAACACACGGTTGTGTAATTTGGGCAGAAAGAGTGGTTAATGTTCAATATGAGAAAATATTAAAATCAATAGAACGACAATGCCTATTACAATTAGCAGGAGCATATAGAATTGCACCTTCTTCAGCGTTAAATATTGTTTTAGGAACATTACCTATCGATTTATACGTGCAGAAAATAAAATATCGCGCGATCCTCAAGAAGTAAAGAATGGTACTGATAAATAACACGAAGGTAAGAAAGACAGATAAAAAAATCAAGGCACAAATTATTAAAAATTTAATGGATGCATTACAGGTGACATGGAACAAAGAGACGCCAGTACGAAATGCTTATAAATATATCCAAAATGTGAAATTCAAAACATTGGTTCAAATTAACTTAATACAGTGCAATATATAACGGGGCATGGGGGTTTTAAGACATACTTACGATGATTTGGAAAAATAGATGATGATATATGTGATTGTGGACTAAATAAAGAATCGCCAGACCATACAGTATGGGATTGTCCCACATATGACCCGGAAGGAGCGGATTATATTTAGGGATACTTGAGACAAGACATGTTAAATATAGGAAATAAACAAGGACTAATAGACGCAGAAGAGAAATACGAATTGTTTGTACGTCAACAAAATAGCTGGAATACGAGCTACACTACGATGGAGGAATAGAAAACTACAATGATGATAGATAGATGAGCAGACGCCTCCTCGAGGACTTGTAGAAAGGCGGTTAAGTTGCGCAAATATTCATCAAAACAGAAGAGATGGCAAAGTACAAAATAACCTTGTATTGCATAAGCTACAAAGACATGGTGGCTGAACCCAACCAAAAGAAAACGAAAAAAGCAGGTACAGAACGAGCAAGATGCATTGGCGAACTGCAACGTCATGGCGTATACAACAACAAAGACTAAACAGAGTACATTACAGAAGGAGGATTGTATAAGAGTTTCCAGGAATATACTACTAGTGTTATGAGCATTAGGAAGTAATTTAACTAAGAAACAAGGAAAACGAGAGACCAATACTCAGATAAATGAGAAAATAAAACATTGGTAATGGCCACATGGTTGAGACACCAGGATGAAAAAATAAAAATAAAGGCTTTTCATTGATCACATTTTCAGTCCTCATATTAACGAAATAAGGATATCTTGCGTTTAGAACCAAATAAAACAATTTCTTTTGTTATGGCAACGTTTCGACGTAACCTATATGTTCTTCGGGGCTAACAATTCTAAAAACATATGTTCATATCCTCCAAAAAAGAAGGAGAGTATGTGTAGGATGGTTATGGGTGATATGAACATAATAATACGTTTCTAGAATTGTTAGCCCTGAAGAAGCTAAAGATTATATTGAAACGTATTTGGGCCTAAACGCAAGATATCCTTATTTAGTTAAAGAGACTTTTTTTAAAACATGTTCGGCATTTTAATTTTTCAATTTATAATAACACAAATTTAATCCAAAACTTGACGGTATGCACTACACCATCTCGCAAGAGCAGTGCCGGTCAAATTTTCGCTTCCGAGTCGTACCTCGGCTGAACCCTTTCATTAAAATTCTTGTAAAATCTAAACTGTTAGTCAAAATTTTACGATTTAAAGGCGTATTTTCTTCTTTGTTAAATCCTCAAAACTAATAATTCATTAAATTTCAAGATGGCTGATTTTTCCTTCTGAAATTACTCTCTTAAATTTAATACTTATATATGTTCATAACGTTTGGTCGATAATGTATGTAATCTATTTTAGATAGACATACGCTGTCGCAGACTTTTTTGTGGAACTCTTTGGGCAAACAATATTCCTAGTCACCTAAATTGAACCGTTTGAACAGTGTAAGCAATAATTACTATCCTTTACCCCCATTTTATCGAAATTTTATCAAAATTTATTTATATCTATCTTATCACACATTTAAAAAATAAATATTAACCTATGTTCATCCTAAATATCTAGAGTATATCCTTGCCAAATTTCATCACGATCGGTTCAATGGTTTGGTCGTGATCAGGTAACAATCAGACAGACGCACTTCCGCATTAGGCATTTATATATTAGTATGCTTTTTCCGACTGTTTTATAGCTATTCAGGCTTTTTACTACTATAATATTCTTATATGAATTCTAGTTTGAAAGTTGTGTGGCCATTGCCAGATTTTTACAACCGGATATGTGAATAATGCATTGCACGATAACCTATCACTGATTCTTCGTAACGGAGGAATAAATACCCGACTCCCATGTAGAATATTGATTTCCTGCTCAAAAACGTATATAAAGTGTTTTAAAAATGAAATTTTTTAAAATGATAATGGTATCTCAGATTATACCACATATTAACGAAAAATTAACAACCTTACAGATCGCGCCAGACAACATGAATTGTACAATCGATTTGTCCTTCTTCTTACAACGAAGATTATCTCAAATATAAACGTTAAAATTGCCATGGTTAATCCCCACCCCAAAGAGGACAAATGGACCCGTAAATTGTGATACCTTCAATGCTGTCAGTCTAGCATCGTTTGACTCAAATTTACTTAATGAAATGTTACGCTTTTGTAAATCAAACCAATGGTTGTAGAGATCACCTTCAAGACTATGTAACACAATGTTGTTAAGTGGTCCGAGTAAAGGATGATTTTTCAAAGTAGAAAGATAATTTTGTGTCATAGGTAAACGTTCTTTTAGAATGTGTAATTGTTAGAATTCAATGAGACATTGGGTAGCACATGCATTGGAAATGACTCATAGTAATTCAAAGGCAACACAACAGCAGATCGTCCTTCTTGCAGAATATTTTCTAAGGATTCCTTCATTCCCAAGAAATATGTGAAAGATTCTGTAACTCTAATTCCAGAGCATATTTGAATATCATTTGTTTGTCCTTTATCACTTTTTGCTACATAGAGAGAAACATTCTTTATGCTCTTTCGTAACTCATGAAAAGTTTCAATATTTTTGCCATACCCTGGTGAGGTTAGGAAGACATGAAACTGTTGCACGCTACCACCCAAAGAATAAGAACGCTACTTTGTACGAAACGTTGTGATACACGTGTCATCTGTCCATAAAAACTATCTGTAATACGCAGACCAAATACGTCTAAGAAACTTGATGGCATGTTTGCACATGATCGTACCAACGCCCAAACGAGCGATAAGAGGACCGTTCTTCCGGCCAGAGCAGCCCATGAAACGGCAGGAGTAAAACTACATAGTACGGCAAACGTGATGCGTGACGTACTATTACCAGGAAGTCCGTGTTAAATAAACTTGCTGTCACGCCTCTTTTATGTATTGGTCCATGAGCTGTATTTACGGAAATGGAAAAGGGGAAATCATGGAAACATCTCAAATAATATTTTCGTGCCATATTAATAGACAAAGGAATTAACATTTCGTGCAGTTTCGAGTCTGGACCGCCATGCAAATGCCTATTATTTTCATTTACTAAGAACACCGTGACATGTTGTTAGGACGTTCAGCATCCATTGTCCAATGAAGGTTACAAACCGCGACTGAACGGCACTCAACATAGATAGGATTTACACTGAGGGTCTCTATATATGTAATGAATACTCTAGGTTTTTTTCTTAACAAATTCCATCTTCCGCACTATTGTCCAGGAAAATATTGGTTGCAGAAGGAACAGTCTCTCTGGGCAAATTCCAGATGTGAATGAACAAAACAAATCAATGAAAGCCTCTTTGGACATCATTGTTGGATATGGCCATATTGCCAAGTAGATTCCCAAATAGTAACATGAAGTATGGATAACCATACCTTTCCATAAACTTTGCAGATTTAGCCGTTGTAAATTTTGAGGGAACTGATTATCATGATGAGATCTCGAGATGGAGCCTGTAAAACTGAATGGAGTGCTGCGCCGTGGTTGTGAACAGCAGCAGTTATTTGACTATCGAAGTCGGTTGTTTTGTGTATGTATACTGTAACCTGAAATGTTAAAGAGAATATATTAAATAATTAAGAAATTCTACCAAAAGAAGATAAAATTTAGTAATTCATGCAAATCATTTTTGTATGTTTCATGTGTATCTTTCATGGAGATTTCACTGAGTTGAACTCTCTCAGCCAAAATGCAATAGATTGTTGACACCAGCAGGTGATTTGAATCACTACGTTTTTTCGCTATTAATTACGTATTCATATACACACTTCGGTCGCGATTGTTTCAAACATACAAATACAGAGTATTTTCCTTGTGTAATGTCGTCACTTTTCATGCACAGCATTTTTTTAACGAACATGCAAACAAAAGTATATAAAACAAAGAATGTGTCAGCTTGTTTATTTGCTCTTTGAATAAAAAAATATATCAGTATTTTAATTCATAAGCGAAACTCTGTTGTATTTAATATATACTCGGGTGCGACTAATTATTAGTACTACAAATACGAGAAAATGTTAATTACTTTCTTGATTAAATGAGTTAAAGAGATGAAACATATTTTTACTTGGAATATTTGTGCAGGAGGTGGATATCTTTTCCGGAGGAAATGAAAAATCTCTCACCTGTTGATCTAGATAGTTTTTCCTGCGAGGAACGTGTAATATTAATTAAGTAAATTACTGTAATTTTTCTTTTTTCCCGCCGTATTTAATTAATTTTGCAGGAAATATGTCACATAAATGTTAATTTTCTGTATAATAACACTTTAAAATTTGATTCGTGATAAAGGAATTCACAGATTTGAAAAAAAATTTCAGTATTATTACCCTTTGCTGTTTTCCAGAAAAGGGTATTTTTAATCCTGATCAAAAAATATGATGAAGTAAATTAAATTGACATTACGTCAAAATTTTTCATTACATGATTTCAAAATATTTTAGAGAAAATATTTTTAATCGTTTTAGCAAATGTTTTGGTCATCTTTAATGGGTGGGCTATTTTTTATTTATTCATTGAATTTACTTTTAAAAACTGGAAATATGTAAGATATTCTTTTACAAAGCAAGGCATTACATAATTGATGTTTTCATAAATAACTTTTGAAAAAGAAGTTTTTGAAACAATTTATGTCATTAGCCATTTGGGCGTTCCTGATAATTTTTCCCGGCTTCCATGAATTGTATATTTTCAAAAGTAATTCACATGAAATCGGAAACGTTACGGCGTTCTATGTAAACCTATAAAACGTATGAGATAATTCTAATTCAGTGGTATTAAAAGTGAGGACAATATTCGTAATATTGAAATAAAATTTTGGATATCGAAAATAATGTATATGATCTTTTACCAAATACGTGGGCAGAGAAAGGTAATCCTCCGGAATGTGAGTGCTAGAAACAATGAAGTATTGCAACTCTATGCTCATAGTGCGTAGGAGTGGACATCTATTGAAGCAATGTAAGTCAAATGTTGTCCTATGAAGTCGTCTCCTTGCACAGATTTTATTAGTTATTGTTGCTTTCAATGGTCATACTTTTTTTCATTATCTTTGGTTGCTAGCAACCATCTTGTCTGTGTTGCATACGTAATACACGGTTCTATATTGCTTTCAACCTCTTCTTTATTTCGATTCCAAACTTTGCGTTGCCCGTCACTGCCATCGGGGAGGCGTGTGTTCATCTACTATCTTGTCCAACGTAGTGCTGTGCGTATTCCATTTATCTTACTTTATATACTCCATGAATAATGTGTACTTCTCCTCCGTGTCTATTAATCTTTTTTATCTTTTATCTTTACGTCTTGTCTCATATATTTTTATGTATTTCGCCAGCTTCGTCATCTGTTTTTCCAAATCGTCGTAAATATTGTCAGAAATCTCTGTAAATATTGTACTGTCTCTTTGGTCAATGTGAACCATCGTCTTGCCTTCTCTGCGAAGCTTACATTTCTTATACATTCGTATCTTTTTCGTCTTCTTTTCTCATTATTCCACTTCACCTGCCACGCGTCTATTAATTGAGTCGTCAAAGTTTGTCGTGATTTCTTATCCATTTTGTTTATCTTTGTTCCATTTATCTCTATCACTCCGTCTTGCTTTAGTAGGGCACGATATTTAATTTTTTGCATTTAATATTCCATTTTCAATGGTCTTACTGAACTTTTTTGAAGTACAAAAAACTTATTTTCATTATTACTATTTATATCTCTTTTGCACCCACTGCAGAATCCGCCACTGACAACAACAAACAAACAAACAAACAAAGCATAGCGTTGATCTCAACTTTCAAGTTGAGACAGTCTCGGCTCGGAACCATACGCGCAGGGACAATGGTCATATATTCCGAGGATGTGATCGGGTATCCTGAGAAGTCAGATATGCTGAGGTGGATATAAGAGGTTCTACTGAAATTGTATCTCGGTACTGGCAATTGATGAAGTATAACTATAGAAAAAGGGATATTTACCATAAGTTTCTACTCAAAAATATGATCTATTGATAACATTTCAGTGTATATATTCGTATGCTCGTAAAAATTAGTTGTATTCATGAACTTCTTAACGGCGCACCATTTTAACTGCGTTACTTTTGAAATATTTTGAATATTCTGTTTTCCATTTCCGTCTTTTAGCGGAAATACTTGCGGTGTATGGAGTATTCAATTTAACTAACGGAGTATCTAACGTATCCAAAGGATATTCAATGGAGTATCTAACGCATCCAATAACTTACTTTTATACGTGAAGCGTTAATAAAACAGATATTTAAGTTCCTTCTTCGATTTTGGTTATTCACAAGTTTTAAGGTAACAAACGTATTAGAAAATTAAAGTTCGGGACAGAATTATTTAGAGACGAGCAGTTCACATCTCTCTTGTACATTCTGAAATTTGCTATAACACGTTTTTGCTTACTGAAGCGATGTGTGCCTTCGTGATTATGAAGTACAAAGATGAGATACGTAAAATATCTCAAGTCTTATTTGTTTTGTAGTATGACCCAAATTTTACGAATAAATATATCATACCATATTTCAAGTTTATTTTACTGCTGCGTTCGGTGATTTGACGTAAGGATGCGATATTCTCATGGGTCTTAAACCGCAATCCAGACTTTTGTGGCTTGGTTTCTTACAGTCGCTTGAAGGTGCAATACTGGGATAGTCCTTATATGCTTCACTCGTACATATAATTCATAGTCTCTCTTTGAGTTGTATACTGTACATTTTAACTTATTTTTTAAAAGCGACTAGGCAGAAAAGCAGACATTGATCGGAGTCTCGTCACTAAGAAATACATATATTTATTCGTATGTTATCTATTTGATGTTTTGAGGTATCATTCGAATATTCCCTAAAGCTAACGGAGACAAACCACATAAGGAAAAGAGCCTATAAATTCACGAGTCCCTAGCTCCATTTCTGACCTAACCTCACATCGCGTACCCCATCCAAACCGGTCGCTGTCCATAGCCACTCACTCTGTAGTGGCGCACTCTCGCGGAGATCTCTGGCAGCTGCAGCCGCTGCCTGGGTGGCGACGGTGGCGGTTCGGGAGGAGACGCGGGCTCCGGGAAGCTAGTTTGGTCCCGGTGCTCGCGGGATGCACGCCGAAGCCTCTTCGGTCGCCGTGGACGTCAACGTGCGCGCTCTGGCCAGCTGGTCGCCCCGTTCGTCACGCTCCACACCTCCACCCTCCCGGTCAAAGACCCCGCCTCCCCTTGCACTGTGGTGTGACGATCCACCCTTCGCCGATCGCGCATGCGCCCAAGAATGGGGACCTCGTGTGGGCTGTTGGGGTTGGATCACGTGTGCGCACCCTGAGAACCTTTGTGGATGTGGTTTTGTGGATTTAGTGAAGTGAAGATATGAATTTGTGTTTTGTGTGTCCGATGTGAAGAAAGTTATTTACCATAAAAAACATAATACTATTGCTAGTATATCATTGTTACAGGGCCATCAAGTGGAATATCGCCAATAATTTTTGCTATGGAACGTGTCTTGATTATGGTGACAAAAATTCCATAACTTACGCGAGCGATATACAATCCAGCAGATATTTAAAGCAAAATTTAGATATAGCTACTTGAAGTGTCACTGTAATCAAACTGTCTCTTAACAAAAGAAATACTATTTTAAATTCAATGTTAGATTAGTTTATTTCATTATCCCTTAAATAAATAATTAAAATAGAATATCATAAAGTATAGAAATTTAATTACGTCAAAGATAATTCGTGTTTCCAAGGGCGAACATTTCGTTCTCGTGCAATCAACGTTTGAATGCAAGAAGTTGTTTACAACATTGGTGTTCAGTGTTTGGAAAGCCGTAGTGTTACAAGTGTAAGTGACCCGTGTGGTTACACATTCGACCCCTCGAATGACGAATATCGAACCTCTCCACCCCATTTCCCGACTTCTCATCTGACAACCAGCGACAGGGTCGAACAAGTGTCGATAATTAGTGGGAGTGTCCGACAACCCACATACGAGACGTCTCTCGGATTTGCTATACTTGTTCCAGCTAATTGAATCACAAGAGCAAAGATTACATACCAACCGCTTCTGCATCGCTACCAGTACTCGATAAGCTACCGACAGATTCATGTGTTTCAACTCCGTGTAACAACGCTGTTCCAAATCTTTCGGTGAGTTACAAAAAAGTCTCGTCCTTTTAACTCGAGTCTATAGTACGAGAGGTCTCTCGTTACAAAAAAAAAGTATTCAATCACACTATTCAAATGTTTCGAGACGACACTTACTGATAGGGGGAGGGGGGGGAGGCGGTTCCAAGTTTTAAAACAGAGACAGTCATTCAATTGTTTCCCAGAAGCCCCGGGCAATTGCTTTTGAGCGACGAAGCGCGCAATGATTCATGGGATGAGTTGACGTAATACTAATGTGAGTTTCACGCCGATGTCAACACCGCAAGGCTTCTGCGAGTGTCGCCTGTCATTTGTTTATTGTTGTTTTTCTTACTCGTTCTTTGTACCGGAGTTGCAGAGACAACGTAGACCATGGTAAAATAAAAGGAATAGGAATTCTATTTCAACTTCTTATTTAATTTCGATAAAAGCATTGATATTTATACCTAAGTCTTATTATCTTTTGTAATGGTAATATATTCAGTAATTTCTTTCATTCATCGCCAATATTTGATTACACATAAACGACAAATAAACACATTTCCCTGTTCTTACTAAGCTCTGTGTTCTTTTTATGACATCGATTAATTGAGATGCTGAACACTTGTCCTTGGTGACCTTTGAATAAATGGATTCGTAGCTTCTCATCAATAAGCGATTTGTCACAACAATTCTATATATTTAGGTTTTGTTAAAATAAAACGTTTCGTAATAAAATAGGATAAAATTGTAGGTAACATTAAGGAGAAAAATTTTTCGTCAGATTTGTCTCGGAAACTCATACTGACACGAAACTTTTTACAGATTCAGCGGCTGAATTTTACTTATGTGTTCGACTTCAATACAGTGAGCCTCTCCTTATAAACAATAGTTCGCCAGAGTGAATTGATCTTTCAATCCAGGATGGACCAAGTGCTTATTGGAAAGTGATCGGTGCGATTCGCGTCGCGGCGAGCGAAGGGGCGAATCTTTGCGAACGAGTGAGAAAACGAACGAATTCTAGAAACGAAGGCCATGAACTATGGATACGACGATGTGTCCCGCCAAGGCGAAACGCCGAGTGACGCTGTTGCTACCATTGCTGCTGCAGCTGCTGGTCATGACGGCACCGGCACATGCAGGTAAGTGCTACGTTGTGGATATTGGCGGATTAAACTTTTCACCACCCCTCGGGGTCGCCGAAAGGGGAGGGGGTGGCCTGGTCCGCACGAAATTAGTAAAAATATGTAAGGTATTATGTGCGTCAGAGCGAC
>NNCF01141745.1:41537-56760 GCA_002313205.1 Laupala kohalensis
AATTATTAATTAATAAGAACTACTTTGGTGAATATTTCAATGTTTCGTGAATATTTGGCAACTTGACTTCAGTCAACGCGAATATAATACCTTAAATATTTTATCACGAAAAGATTCATGAGCTGAGGTCTGTAGAAATAATGCCATTTATGTATGTGGCAACGTTTCGAACTATGTTAGATCTTCATTAGGGTTGAAGAAAACGAATACAACACAGTTTGGAGAAAAGAACAAACAAAAAATACAACTATGTTATATAGATAAATAATACATTGTGTGTATTACGTTGTCTCATTAGAGGTATTTCAAATACAATTCACAAAAACTACGCTTTTGATACAATAGTTCTGTGGTGTAGATCAAATAAGGACCCAAAATATATTACATACAAAACCATATTAAAATGTTAATACCAAATTAAAAATAATGACATACCTTATATTATTTATGTGAGGGTGTTAACAATACAAGTGTATTTATTCAGCACAGCTGTTGGAATTGGAATAGTCTGCATAATTGTACTGTACAGTACTCTGAACTGTGGAATTCCTTTTCTTCAGCCTTGATGATGTAATATAGTTGGACACGTCGGCACGTTCCTGAATAGTATTATTTCTACAGACCTCAGCTCAAGAACCTTTGCCTGATAGTGTTATTTTGGAGGTAAGAAAAAGCTACCATGTTTAAATATTTTCTTTTCAAGTAAGACAATTGGGGTCTGGTGTGAGTCGAACTATATTTTTGCAAGTGTTTTCTCTCAATACCATATTCGGACATTTTTATTACGTTAATCTAAATTAAATTAGAAGAATAGAAGATAGATTTTGGGAACAATACGAGACCTGATTAGTGTTCTACCCGTCTGTCATCCACTGATATTTTTTTTCGGTGGAAGCCGCCATTTCCCACCGCCATTTAGGAAATTTTGTAATTATTATTTACATGATAGGTAAGATGAGTTTTGCTTTGACTTTGCAGCTTTAAAAGCACTATTTTATTCTTTATTTACCTTTTTTACCTCGGGACCTCTTTGGTCCCTTAGGTTTCAGGAAGAGGGTTATTTTAATACTTGATTTATAGTACATTTTAAAATATTATATTAAAAGTCAATAAACCTATAAAACTATAAAAATAAACTTTGAAATAAAAAATAAACTAAAATAAACAAAACAAAAAAAACTGGTGAGTTGCTACCGCGAGTAGGCAGCGAGGGCGTCGGGAGGTTATTTCCTAAGAAACGACGTATCGGACAAGGGAATACTGCATCGCGACATTACATTTTGAGCCTCGTCTATTTACGGTTTTTATGAGTCTTTTGGGGGAGTTCAGTTTGAATTTGTCATTTAACTTCAATTTGATCACCGATGCAAATAGTTGACCCATGTTTCGCCCTTTTGATGCAGAATGGGATAAGCAATTAATTTATATTTCCATGCAACTGGTTGTAGTATGCAATGGAGCACAAATGGGGAAGGGAGTGGAGCCAGAGTACACATGTACGTGGTCCCTGGTGGGAGGAGAGGACCCACGAGTCAGTGCCTCGAGCCACCTCCGGGACCCGGTCCCCCTTAGACGCGATCCGCGACTCTTCAACCAGTGAAGATAAAGTGAAAGGAAAGTAGACAAATATTTGTAGAAATCAGGTACGAAATATTGTATTCCTAAGTAATTGCAAAGTGATCAAAACTATTTCGCACTGCGCAAGTTTGCCAAAAGAAGTATTCAAGACCCACCCCCCAAATGCTGCCACCCCTAGGCCCGTATTTAATGGGGGTCTATTCGCAAAACCACATATGGTCACGAGAGATGTTGTAAGAAGCAAAGGGAGTAGCAATTGCTAAATTATCAGCGAATTTTTAAAATCGTAACTTTCTTCTCTCTCTTATAAATTATTGTTAATACTCAACAGTTTCTTTTGAGCTAATTAAATAAATAATTAAAAACTTACGACCTCTTATCGACAAATAATATTTATATCTTCTGTGAAGAGATCAGTATGTTTCGACTTCGATTTAAGTCGTCGTCAGGTGATCGAGTAATAACAAATTATAACAATAAACATAACAGGACAAATGAACATGGTATAAACAGAAATATAAACACAAAATACGTTTACAAAGAAAGCAGAAACACAAACATGTTATAATATTGTATTGTACAAACCAGATTGTTTTTCAGTGTCCTTGCGTAAATTAAAACTCCCGTGTGTATTTTTATAAATATAATTTCTGATATACAATTTTTATAATATTTAACTTATTTATCCAAAATTAAAGTATTATCACAATCCATAAAGTGATCATTATTAATGCAATGTGATGTAACTACATTTTGTTCAACTTATTTTAAATTTCCTTTGTGCTCCTGGATTCTAGTCTTTAACCCTCTTTTTGTTTGGCCTACGTAGCTAGCATTTAATTTTGTGTACTACATTGTTAGTTTTCATGTGATTTTTCTTATCTTTCCCTTTCCTTATCAAATTATTTCTTTAATTTTTAAATGTAGAAATCAATTTCATATTCTATGAAGTGGAGGAGTTATAAACTTGTTGTGAGGAAACGTCGCATAAATCATTTTATCAAGTGGAGGTCGCGTTTCTTTTGAGAGTAAAAGATTTGAAAAGAAAACTAAGGTTAGTAAAGAGTTGATGGCTCTCCTCCGACAAAAAGGAAAGGTCTGTATTCTCAGAACTGTTATCTCATAATGGGCACGGAACTTATTCCTTTTACCTCTTGTGACTTATCGTAACAAACTACCTAAATTGTCTATATTTTATACAAATTTTGACAAAGAATTATTGAACTGGTCATATTTTGTTTATATTTTACAATATTCGCATGTTAGGTTCAATTGAGGAAATTTCTAACTTTACGCTGAACTTTTTAAGAGAAGTTATTTTGCCACAAGGTTATTAAATTTATCGTTTTTCATTTCCTGTATAAACACGATCCGAAAATATTTACCAGCGCGCAGTTCGAATTACTTGTGCTCTTTTACATTTCCCTGCTTGTTAGTGGAACTAAAGACATTGATTTGATGAGTGATGATATGATTTATTTTGAATGATTGATTTCAACTTTGCTGTAAAAAGATTTTCTCCTGGTGCATGGTAAATGTTATGCTATTTATATGAATACATGAAACATATAATTAATATACCGTCAATTAAAAATAAATATTCCTTAAGATCGTACAAAAACTTTCGTTATTACATTAAATAACTACAAAGAAGATTATTTTATTTATAGTTTTGTTTCCCAAGTAGCGGGTTTGAGACCAGATTAAAACAGAATTTCCCTCAGTTTTAATCTCAAAGCAAGATTTGAATCTATTGGCAATTCAATCTAGCCACACTATTTGCCTCGACTCTTATACTTGACCTTCACGTCACTCTTATTATTAGTTGGTTATTTGTCACATTGAAGATCTCCACCATGCCATCTTGACACATGTCTCCACCGTGACAGTTCACTAGGTGTATTCACTAGGGACAGATATCCTTCCCCACTTCAGCTGATCTTAACCTTATCCATTGCAAAACCCTTTCGTGATGTCCATGAGGTTCGTATATAAAGCTAGTAAAAATATGATAATTATTTTATGTTGTCCAAAACGCAAATAATGTTTTTTAATGAAACAATAGTCAGTTCTAACAGATTGAGAGGTTATATTGGTATCGAAGGCACATTTGTTTGGTTTCTAGGGCATTACCCTCTAGTTAATAACAGACGTTAAGAGATTCTCCAGTATTCATCGCTATATGAACAAATACTACATTCCGTAAAATATACTAAGGCGGCTGGTGTACTCCTTCAGTTTGTCAGCACTTCCTCGTGCCGAGACGTTTTGACACAGAGATGCTCCCAGACACATCGCCTTTCGCCTACATATCTTTCGCGGCCGGAATGATTCGCCTACTTTATAGTTCTTAGTGAAAACTATCTTTTAACCGTGCAAGTAAAAGACGTTTTGTATTTTTTTGTATTAGTTTTCTGGATTAATTTCAATAAAATAGACACCAAACAACAACCATTTAAGAGCAATCGCAGTCCTTGTATTTTGTATGGAGATGATTACACTGCTGTTATCATCATCAATATACATTGCTTGAAAATGGTTGTTTGGTATAATTTTTCTCATAATTTTGTTCATAATCCAAAATTAAAATATTCTTCATTTACATGTGCGGTAAAAAAAAGTTCTTCAAGCGCTAATTGAGATGAAATTAATAGTTGAACTAGTCGTTCATGTCCACTCGTGATTTGGGTCCTCAAGGAAACCTAATAATGCCTATTAAAATGTTTGTATGAATTGAAACAATATTAATTTAACTTCATTTGTCAAACTAGTTCAATAACACCATTGAATCTAAATTTATAAGTAGAGGAATTAAATATTTCATTAGTGATTTCCTTCAGCTGAAAGAATTTTCTTAATAGTAAGCGATAGCTTGTTTGCTGTGCACTTACTTGCTTAACTTGCTTGCTTTGTACTTACAGAGCATTAGAGATTAGAACTATTTTGAATTATAGAATACATTGATCGCCTTTATAAAAATTGAAGTTCAAAGAAAATTAGTTATAAAAATACATTTTGTTTTGGACTTTATGGAGTGAAATTCCTTAATGTTCTAGATGTAATGTGGTGAGTTATTTCATACTGCATTTTATAAAATTCTGATAAAATAACTAATTTATTCGTTAAATTTTCTATACGCTTGTAGGAATCATAAAAATATTAGTAAAAAGTTAATTTAGATATTGAAGTAGTTCAACACTTCTGGGAATGGCCGCATTTCATTCCCAGAATCTGTATTTCAGAACTTTACTCTCATCATCAAATTCTTTTTGTTCATTTCATAACGATGAATTGGAATTGGAATAACGTATGCCTTTGAATGCGGTCTCTTTAAAGCCTTTGATGTCACTTCTGTTTCGTATCGTCGTAGGAAATGGCATCCTCTTCTGTTGGGCATTGAATCACGCCATATTGTGTCCCACGTCTCATGAATACCACGATGTTTGGACAATCCATGGCGTTCCAAGCCGCGCCCAAACTTTTGCAGCGCTATGTCGCTACTCTTTTGTTTCAAGAGTGAAAATCCAACGGCGACAGCTTCTGTTTCGACTACTGTTTCAGAACCTCTGCTTCCATGAGGCTGTTCCCGTTGTGGTGTTTAAATTCCTGGAAAGATTTTTTCATACTTACATTTCCTTCAACCGGCAGGACTTTACCTTAAATTATATGAAGTTTTATGTTTTACATATTTAAAATAGCTATGCACAGTTTTGTGTTGTATCAGACTGAGTAAAGGTTAACCACGAGATAAATTTTGGGTTGCGCATTCAAATTTCAATTACACTCGTAGATGCCTCTATGGATTGATCGTCTTGAATTTACATTTTTGCTTTCGGATCAAAGTGAGAATGATAAATCTCTGATGGACCTGATCGTTAATAGGAAAGAAAATATATGAGTTTATAGCAGACATGGCGCGGATTAGTTATAGTACTAAAAGTTGAGTTGTCATTAAACATACACAAGCTAAATCTCAGTGAATCATTACCATACATGAAGAGAAATATTAAAATATTTTCAATGCATCAAACTTCAAGTAAACTTTTCGTTAAGATGAACTTCTGACTTACAGAGCATCGCTTGAGAAAAATATCTTACCTCGGTACTTGCAACGTTGATCTTGGATATTCACGTGTTCGTTATACAGACGCTGTACTTCGTAGGCGACGATTACGCATAATTTAACTTGTATATTCCGTTCTTATACACACACACTTCGTAACAGTATTGAATATTAACAAAGGGTTCACGTTATTGTTTAAATGTGAGATCTCTTTCAATGCTCTGAAGCGAGATGACGAAAATTGAACACCGCCTGGAATGTCATTTTTAAACTTGTGAAAATTCTAATTTAATTATTTATTTCAAGAGAAACTATAAAACAAATAGTACATAGTAAAAGTGTAAGATTACGCCATGTCCTGTATAACTATTTTTGTTATTATTAGTGATTCTAGGGAAATTGGGAAATTTGCAGCACACAAAGGAGTGACCTCCATGAACAAGCCCTTCACGTTTTGAACAAATCCAAAGTGTGTGCACAAAACAAGTAAGGTTATTGAGCAATGAAGCAGGTTACATTGGTTTTCGGTGGAACCCACAGGGCTACTACCACATCAGCCGCTCCTGTAATATTATCTTTACCTTGACTGCTGTGAATTTCAGAAAACGACAAAGGAGTGAGGAAACAATCGTAAATAAATTATTATGCATCATTCACATTGATTCTGTTGATGTTAAATGACATTAGTAATTTTTATCAACATATTCTAGCAAAACAATTAAAATATTGAAAAAAATCTAAACCTAAGGGGATAGGCCGTTTCGGACAATTAATTCCCCATTTCTGTAGAATAACCCTTATATTAAGTTGGTAAAATGCGTGGAGAGATTTACAAAATGTAGCCTTTCAAAAAATAAGATATAATGATGAGATTTGAGTGGCCATTCATGGAGTGTTGGTTATACTTTTCTCTTGATGCTCTGGTGATGACGGTTCAGTCCCTACTTGATTTAAGTGAGATGTCTCGTGATGTCCAAAGCGGGTGTTCTGCAGCTATTTTCCGGTGTACTCCCATTTCACTAATGTTGGCCAATTCCTTATCCCCAATCCATACTTTGTCAACCTTTCACCTGGAAACATCCTTAGGTGAATGTGTGGTGGGCGTAATAGTTGAACACTATCACATTGCTATCTCCTCATTGTAAAGTGATATTAAATAAATAATGCGTTTTACAGTAAAATGTGTCAATAAAAATTCCTTACCTACAATTATTGTGAATATTTGGATTAATTAAGAGGCTTTTCCTACGTATACACTTCGTCAAGGTAATTGATTGGAATAGATAGACTAGAAAATTTTGTTACTTCTAGAGTTATAACCAAGAAAATATCACCCACAGTATTCTCTAGAAGACGATATTGTTCATTGAGATTACTATAGTTGTGACAATGCGTTACTATGAGGTACACACACTCAAAATACATCTAAACCGAAATCCAAAACCTTCACTTCTTTACTCTTCTTGACGGAAAGTGTAGCCTCGCATCTATCAGCTCAGATTTTTACTTTTCAGACTGCATGCTTATTATTAGAATAGCCGTAAATTATCAGCAACATTCCTCAAGGTATTTCATTGAGATTCGGAGATTCTTCACAAACAGTTAATTGTTTTCCTATTTTCTTGTGCACTTCGAACTGTTTTAATTTCTATCGAACTGATGCACGTGTTGCCACTTCTCTGTTCATCTGGATTCTATTAACGTCAACCTTTGGAGAGTAAATATTTTACTTCCTTCCTTTTAAATGTGCTGACGTCAGCTGCTGAATCAACGTCTAAAGAAATCTGGAAAATAACATAGCGCATTCTTCTTTCTTTTAATTTCGCGGGGAATTTTAAATGAAACGAATTTTGTTCTGAGTTTAATTGAAGCACATTTTTTATAATATTGACAATATTGACGAAACTAAATAATATAAAATACGAATGTACTATTTTATTTTACTTTTGTTTAATATCTTCATTATCTTTATTTTAGGGACACGTTTTCTTGGTCAATATTTATTGGATACATTTGAAGTTGTTGATTTGTTGTGACATTCTGTCAAAACCTGATATCTCTTTATATATTAATGAAAACATCTATTGAAAATGTTCGACAAATTGTAAGGTAAACATGTAACCCAAAAATATTGTATTGATATTATCCTTATCATACTTTTGTGGCTCATAAAATATAATTAAACCAACAAGCAAAATATTTCAAACAAGCAAAAAATTCCTATCGTTTTCGGTAAATTCCCTTTTAATGAAATTGTTTTATGAACATAAAGAAAATCATTCTATAAGTGTATGAACATTAATATACATCTTCTCCATCTCATTATCCCCAAATTCTTAAATATTCGCATTCATAAAAAAAAAAGTATTTAACACATTTTCCTTGCTTTATTTTCAATTAGTAGCAGTTCTTTGAATGTTATTGCCAAGAATTTTCTCATAATTACCCTTACAAGTTAGATTACTTCTAGTATAACTGAATATAATCTATTTGTACGTTCCCAAGGATACACTGCTGGCAATGAAACCGTTCAAAATTTAATCACGTGGTTCGAATTGAAGAGAGGAAACGTCTGTGATTTCTTGTTAGCAGGAGTTCTACTTTCAGTGATATTCGAATGATGCACCCAATGATTCAGGAGTTTAGAATTTCTTTATCGGGACACAATTTTATACGTATATCGTAATGAACTTCTACAGTGCGAGTATTTCACTTCCATCTATGAATGGTTACAATTAATCAAGTTTAGTGGATGAGGTTTTGCATTTTTTCCTTATTTTTGTATTGAATTTTGTTTATTTGTTGAAAATGTTAAGACATAATATACGAGCACATAATTGTACTCCAAAGATTTTCGTCATGTGGGAATAATTCTTGACGTTTATAATCGAGAATCTGTTGATACTTGAAAGTACGATAGCACAATCTATTCGTTCTTACTGATTTCAATATTAGGATACATTTACTATAGCACTGCGTACCGAGGAGGCTCACAGTTTCTTGGCCCTCAACTCATCAAAAACATATTCACCACAATTGAAACCTAAGTATAACCTATTCTTTTTATAAAAGTGGAGTGAATAATAACTGAGCTCATTATTAAGTAGAACTGATTTTTTATTTAAATTGAATGAAAGTAGAACTGATTTTTTATTTAAATTCGCCAAATTAGATCTTGCTTATAAGCTTGCTACCACACATTTGTGAGTGGCTTGAATAAGCGGTGCGGTTTGGGTGCGTGGCACGAAGGATTTCCCGCTACAGACCCAATTGGATTTAAGTACGACCTCGTTGATTAGTGTGAGATGTCCCTAAGATTCCTTCTATATGTTCCAGATGAAAATCGTATTCACTAGTGATAATTCCATCAACCAAAATTTTGTTGAATTGGAGGAAACGGGAATATAAACATTAAAGAGTGATCCGTGTTTTCATGCTATTATTCTTAATCAACTTCGACTAAGACTTTTCGCACTTGCAATTATTTTTAGAAAAATCCGCTTTTTTACAATTGCAACAATTAACAGAGTTCTATTGAATAAAAATTATCTTTTGAATAATAAATTATTTGGGAATTTCTCGTTCTAGGATTCCTTAAACACTGCCCTAAACTTCACTAAGTAATACAGGATTGCTTCTTACAGTTATCATAGTAGACAGTTCCGTGTCGCTTTTTCTAATATATTTTAATTCATATGCATCGTTCTGAATAATGATTCAATGAGTTAAAGAATCTAGAGTATTTTTCTCTCTAACAACATAAATTATGAGTCGCTAACATGCGCCGAGAGTGGAAGAGCCAAAAGAACACGTGTCCGTTCTAATTGGACGCGACCGCTGCCACCAGCGTAGCCTGTAACGAGAGCAGCGCGACCACCGTCACACAACGCGGCAGCAGCAGCACACACGGCCGAAATAGATGTCGCCCCGAAAAACGACGCTGGTCCTTAGCCAGGCCACATACAGTACACGCTTTCACACAAGGACGACCAAAGAACGGTCACCAACATTGCATTTTATCTCTTTTTCTTTCTGTGCCAGTTACAGTTAAACCTCTTTAGTACAGCATTGTATGTTCTACAATTCTCAACCATCACCGTTGATGTGAAAATAACGGTGTTTTATTAAATTCCAAGCCACGTTCTTGATGTTTCTCAGAATTTTTTGTTGTTTTAATTGCTCTATATCATTTCATTTTGTTTTGACGTAAATGATATATAATAAAATACATTGATAAATGCGCTTATAATATCATTTTACATATGTCATATATATTGTTTTTCTAAAGAAACCCCTATAGTCCGAAAGAAATCCCTAAACAGGCACGCTTCAGGTCCCGAAATACGAGATTGAACAGATTCTACTACAGCACTATCAACTAGTGCTCAGTCTATGAGACTTGCTCATCCACCTAACCATACTTTTTGGTGAAGGAATTAGAGAGGAGAGGTTATGTGGTGATTTTATTTATATATATTATTATACAAAATTATTATACAAAATTATATATATATATGTGTGTGTGTATTAGCCTGTTTGCCAGTGACGTAATTGGTAATAGTGGACAGGATGAACAACGCCAACACAGTTTTAAAATTTAATTTTCACGCGTAACGTTAAATTCCGTGAAATTTTGACGCAGTTTGCGACTATTTATTTTTGATTAAAAAGTTAATTTCTTTTGTAATTGCTATTTTAAGAACAATCATGTAACTAAATATTGTGTTCAATACGTTCCTCATAAAGACTGCGGAGAATCAATATGTTGGAGAAAACATTTGTGGGTAAGAAATATATTTAGAAGTCAATAAACGTTAAGAAAAAATCTCAATGTAATGGATCATAGCATAATATTTTCTTTATCATTAACCTTTTTTGGAAAATAATTTATTTCTAAGTTTATCTTCTCAAAAATTTATTTATTAAACTCGGTAAGAAGTGCACATCTAACATAAAAGTAAGTTATTTCAAATGTAAAATTGTTTTAAAGATTCATGCATTAATCATTGTATCCTGTGAAATTCATTAAGACTTTGTGAAGTGAGGTGTGCTCTGTACATTGATTCTGGATTCAGTTCATTCCCGATCAATAATATACTCTCCCATGCATGCGAGACAAAGAGAGGATATAACAGTTGAGCGAGGTTCGATAAAAAAGCGGCAGAGGCGCCATAAAACGAATCGTATAGAGGAGAGAAAAAAAGTTCTCGTGAAGCTCACAAGAAAACCAGAGCCGAATACAAAATAAATATTAAACAATGGAGCCAAACACAGCAGAGATGGCTGCGAGCGTGTTGGTTGGTCGAGTGCCAGCTTCCAGTGGACGGCCGCTTGTGTCAGAATAGAGCGACGTCGGGTTGAATCGCTCGCTATAACCGATGTGGTATCTACGTCGGATTATCTTCTCATAGGCTCAGGCTACTCTAAGGGGGAGGGGGTATTCCTATGAATATACAAATGCAAGTCATCTCTCAGATTCAATTAATTTGTCTTTGAGCTAATCGTTATTTAATGCGCGAGAGGTCGCATCCGGTCGCTTCAACGAGTTTCTTTTATTTCACCACCTTTTTAACGACGTTAGTGAATTTGTTTCCAGGTCATCCTCAGGTCTTAATGAATAAACAAAATTATTATACAAGACCAACTGTAGTAAACTCCAGAAGCACATTACCCATATTCCTTGTTCTCTTTTCTTGAAAATTGATTATTGTGCATCTTCATTATCCGTATCTTTCTGTAAACTCATCCAGTCTACTTAGTGATAGTTTTCGTTGGACAAACTCTCACCGTCCGGAATAGTTTTGGTACGTCTGAAACACACACTCTTCAGAGGAAGTAGGGGTGGGTCATCTGATGTGAGTGATTTTTTAATCTCAACTTCTAGAGAGGACATTACTGAGCCTGCTGTATGCGCGAGACTAGCACTCCTCCATATCTTGAAATGTGATATTTTGTTTGCCTTTCTCGATATTTCAACCCCTTGACACTCTTAGTTTCTCAGTGCTAAAGAGGTGGCACAGAAAACTCTCAATAAGGGAGTGTCTTGATAATACTTATGGGAGCTCCCTTATCCCAAGTTCCACTATAAATACATTTTAAAACATAGAAGTAATCGAACCGGTGAATATACAGAACCGCTTATTTTGGCTCAGTGTATGTGAATCTAAGTGATAATTCACTAAGAACATTCACCCCAATTATCTCCTAAATGAATAATAATTTCGAAGTTAGGATTTCACTAACTCGAGTCTTCGAGTGAAATTCCACTATATACTTGCAAATCTACTACTTCTTATAGTGTCAATTCCGCTTGAAGAAATTAAGATGTACTTGTCGGAAGACCTCGCCCAGACGTGAGGCAGGACCTTATTTACGCTCTTCAGTAGAAAGAATATCTCTGAAGCTGAAAAATCTACTAATACTTGCTCCAAATGATTAAACTGATTACACTACTTTTTTTTAGTGGAAACGGCATTTATTTTATTTTTTTACATAATTTCTTAATATCCCTACCCCAGAGTCAATACAGGGTTATTGTTTATATATGTTGATCCATTTAGGAGATAAGATGAACGTTCTCATTCAATCACTCTGTATATAAAGAAATTATCTAAAACACCATGAAACAAACAAAAATAAAAAGTAAAAACGGAAAATGAATGTACAATGAATTATGAATAGAATTTACGTTCAGTGTGATCATAAACACAGAAAGGACAATAAGCAATATATTATCATTCAGTTTTAATATCCCATCAGTTTCTTGAGTCCAAGTTACAATAATACATATTTATTTACTCATTCCTATTTCAGTGTATTTATGCCATCAAATTCAATCAATTGCCTCGCTTACGAATTTGTACTTTGAGCCATCATGATCCAAGGATTTTCAGCTTTAGTTTATCATTACAAATTAGGAGACTTATTTTGACAGGGGGATTAAAATCAACTACGTGAAGAGAGGGACTCAAAGGATTGAAGTTACAGCACTCAAATGTTGTTTCAATATTATCACCTTTATGCGTGTATCAATTGTATATCTGATGTAATATTTTTGCACCAGAAGAATACACTTATACCAAAAGCTTACTTGTATTTTTGCTGGACTTCATTAAAAAAAATCAATTAACAGCTATAGAAAACTATCCGATGTGATATCAAGATATGTTTTTAAATAATATACTTTCGACCATTTTTCACGTTAAATATGACTCTTCTCTATGTAGGAAAAAAATTTCTCCTAAATATATGAAGGGGTTATAAAAATTATATTCCATTATACGTTCAAGTATTCACTCAAAAATATATATAAAGATAATTTTGTTATCTCTCTGCCGTCTGTAAAATTGTTTTTAAAAGGAAAGTTATGATTAGACTCCACCGTACGGTGGCCATAATTTTTCTATTACAAATTTCCCTGAGGTTTTTAGTTTTTAAATTAACCATAAAAAATAAATAGATGATGTTCAAATTATTAATTCAATATTCACAATTGCTTAGAATCCCAATACTTTTGATTTCTTTGCGTAGCTTCATTCCCAAATCTACATTTTCAGCTTTTCTTCCCGCTTCATCCAAAATGTTTTACAAGTTCTCTCAATTATTCTGTATGTTGGTCTTTTCTAACTTTTCTTTTTGTGTGTGCGCGCTATCGATACTTTAAGCCGTCGCTATAACGATTATAAGTATTTTGGCATGAAGTATGTCTATTTCTTATCCATGTTAGGTCAATTAGCAAGAAAGAGATAAATGATCTTCAATATATTTTTTTTTTGGGGGGGGAAGGAGGAATTTTTTTGTAAATAATTGTTTAATGCTTTTTAAAACCAATGTATAATGCACATCAACGACGAAAATCATGTTACAAGTAGATATAAATAAAGGTAATTTCACAATTTTGAATTAATTTCTTTGAATTGATAAAAATGGTTATTTTTTCATTCTGCAAGATAAATACATTTATAAAATTCGGGTATTATTTAGACAAAAAATTTAACAAATTTTTGTTCCCTGTTCCCTGTCTTTTCAAATATTTCTCTGACCTTCAATATTCCCCGTCTTTTTCATGTTCCCCAGACTTTTCGAGACTGGTTACCCTGTTATCTACAATAATTTTTATGTACTGTACTTTCCGATATTTTATTTACAAATATGTTTGATTACGAATGTGTGTTCTGTATTATTGAAATAATTAAATATTCGGATTTGTTTGTAAATATTGTTACTTAAAAATCTAAAATAATATTTCTGGAATTTTGTATATTCTCTTTTAAACGGGCCAAAAGGGGTGAACATGTTTGGTTCTTCGTGACTACCACAATCATGAACGTCGCAGAGAGAAAAATAGAATTTTTGACGTGATTTTGCCAGTGTATTGTACACACACACACACACACTTTGAAATTCGATCTCTGAAGAGGTACTTTAGGGTGAAGTGTTTTTTTATTTTTCTATTTTTTTATTTACGAAACTTTGCTTTATTTAACGTACTAAATAAGATATCGCAAGTTTTGTATGTAAACTTGCTATTTTTGTGTACACTAAATTATAACAGGATTAAACCGTATCACACCAACAAACATACCGTGTCACGCTAAATAATAAAACTCCAAGTATTTAAATATTTTAGTTCAAAGATTTCATTAACTTTGGTAGATAGGTAAGGTGTACTCCAAACAGGTTATTAAAAAAGTATGTAAAAAGTGCCAGTTGTTGACAAACTTTGGCTTTGCTTATTCTAATTTCCTAGTGTAGCAAAAAGATCCGATTCGTAAACTTGTATGTCCATTTTTATATTTTCGCTGGTGTATTTTGATTGGAAGTATATGTTCCCGGAATCTGATCAGCAGCTTCTCTTTCATAACTGCCACATGATTAGATTATACCTCCAATCGTTTCTTCACATTAAAAGCTGAATAAGCGTTATTGTTATAATGTGAGTATTAATTTATATAAAATTATGTGTTACTTGTAAAGTTCCTTTTCTGCGGTATTGTGCATAGGGTTATTTCCCACGAAAACAATTTCCACATTTCTAACTTTCAAAATATAATTTTTAATGTGTAAAGACGATACTCGATATTTGGTTCACAACAACTAGGAAATGTGGTTTGCTTTATAAAGAATAATGTATCACCAGCAACGATTTTAATGTGAAAATTGTCTTGAACTAAGCTCGTCGTGAACACATATGAGTTGATCAATAGATGGCTAATATTTTTAACCAGCAGCTAACACTGGATGCAGCGGAGCAGAAGTGCATCCGCATTCAATATTTAAAAAATCGACAGGGATGATTTAACGAAAATATAGAGGGGGGGAACTTTCGATATTTCAATACAGTACTTATTAAAATTTAACAAAATACAGTACTCAAGAAAATGTCATTATATTCAGAGGGGAGGTCATTTAAAATTACCTCATACTTTTGGAACTTTTACATTTCGTTCTGATAAACGATTAAAAAGTTTTAAAGTTACTGAAAAACGAAAAAAAAAAATGCTTGAAAAAACTTTCGTATTAGAAGAAACTGTTTCGGATCCCATCTTCCGTTAGTGTCAATGATCTACGTGAATGACGACG
>NNCF01141745.1:57170-75946 GCA_002313205.1 Laupala kohalensis
AAATGTGACACCATAGACACAGTGGTATTCCATGTTGACCTCGCTTTGCCCACTGCACCCCGAGTCTCAACGTCGGACCAGAGAGGCTGCGGACCCTGCGATAAACGCACCCAGCTGGCGCTCAAGTGGCCGAGATAAGAGAAGCCAAGGAGGGTGTCGCGTCGTTGACTGGAGGGTGGGTGTGGCGGATGGATACGCTTAAGGGGACAGTAGTTGGTTCCATCTGCTGGATCGGGGTATGAAACCGGGTTTCTTTACAGTGTGGAAGAAATATTTAATATGCTGTTATGATATTAAATTTTAATTAATGAGAAAAAGTAGTTCATAACTATAGTTTAGAAAGCTGTCAAAAACGTCGTGTGAAAACTGTGAAAAAGATGAGCTTTTTTTCATGGAAGCAAATGAGGGAATATAATCATCAAATCGATTAAAGTACCTGAAGGAATTTCTTTTAATCGATTCAAATTCAAGAGTTGGTGATGTGTAATCCAAACTATTCGTACTCAATAAAAAGTGTCGCGTTGTTCGCAGAGTTGGCAAAACCATAAAAGTCGGTTTTCACAAACTTCGACTTATTGAATGTTGGTTAAAATACGCCCTTCAATTTTATGAATACGAAAAATTAGACTACTAGTTAAGATAATAGTTTTTCTACTTCGTTTATGTAAAATTGCACCGTAAATAATAATCGAGAGTTATACATTTTATAATGTCAAAAAATCAGATCCTAAACAAGCGAATCATTTCTGATAAATATGTATTTTTAATAATAATAATAATAATATTTATTTCTCTGAAGTTACATTACAATTACAAGTTACATTGCTTGCCATATAATAAGGAACTAAGTTCACTTCATGGAGATTACGCGGCTAATTTTAATTTTAACACAAGTTTCTTGCGATTTGTCTGAGATTTTTTTTGGACTACGTCGACAATTCTTCGATAGCGATATCAAGTTTTGCAGAGTACTATAGCAACTTAAGTCTGTTCGACTTTGACATTGTTCGGAAGAAGATAACCGAAAACTTGGTATTTCCGTCTAATGAGACGTGATTTGTCCCGGACAAACAAGAATACATTGGCTCCAGGCATGAAAACCTCCGTTCACGTATATGGACCAATATGACCAATCATTGCACAAGAAGATTGCTTAAAATAAATTCATTTACGTCGTGTTAATTAATGACATGACAGCGTCGCGAGAATAATTCAAGATTTCCTCTTTTTCTTTTTTACACGAACATTGATAGTGGTTACTCTTCACTCCTCACTAAACCCAACGATGGGACTCGACTCCATATTTTACCGACTCGTTAGATGCAGCCGCAGCCCTGAAGAGGGCCGTAGGCGGAGCGTCGACCACCGAAGATGCAGCTGGACCCCTCCAAGGGATGTACTTGATGATAGGGTGCGGTAGCTGATTTCCGGTTCGAGTGTGAAAGCAGACGGTAGTGTTCGTGGAGGTAATGAACGAGGGTGTTCACTTCGTGGGTGGTGGTTGAACGGGTTATTTCAGAATTGAAGAGGGAGTGAAGGCGGAGGCATGAAAGATTGCTGCGAGCTTTACTGCCACGTTAGCGGCATTGGAACGGGTATTATTAATGGACCTTGAAAATAGAACAGTGTGCGTAATGAAACGAAAGGCTATCACGGTCTTTTAAAACGGTCTCGAGAGTTAATGAGCAAACAAATCTTGTCCGTTTTACACAGGAAAAAAAATCCTGTCACCAGACACTAGACGCCGAAAATGAAAAAAACAAATACAGTATGTAAGTTAAATACAACCGATCTTCGCATGTTACTTTTTCCACAGAGTTTTCATGCGCAATAATGTGCGCAAGAAACTAGGGACCAACTTAACTATATGGTCCAACGCCGTAGAAAAATACCCAGATGAGATATCGAAAACGGTTTTTTTGCCATGATTCTGGGGGGGGAGGGACTTTGTTCTCGGAAATTACAAATTGAATCATTTTATGTGAAAAAAATTCCCTTTTTCGATGGCAAATTTAACATCATCGTCCTATCCTAACCTTATTCTTCGTATATCCTTCCGTGAGTGCTACCACCTCCACCATCGCCTCCATCTTCACTTACAACAGATTTTCTTAAAACGGAATCGCCGGGCCTAACAAACCTAACATCGCCGACTGTGACCGAACAATTGTTTATAATTGTTCATATTATAATTATCATACCCTGACATACTAACATAAACGGTGGCGGAGAGAAGAAAATAGTGCGGAACAATATTTCTTTATAACTATCGTAAATATGAAAAGCGAAGAATACGGCTTATATTTTCGGAACCGCAATAATATTTGTAGTATTATGACATAAATTATTTTTTCGAACCCTTGTGGGACCATATTCTTAAGTTTGGCGCAAACTACTTACGCAAGAAAGATGTTCAGAGAATAAGGGAACAAAAAAATCATAAGATGACAATACCTTTTCTCTATTGTGCAATACGTACATTTTTTTGCGTAAAATCATATTCAGAATGTGTACTGTAAACCAGTTTGCACTGTGAGAAGAATGTATTTTTTATCTCACCATTTACGGTTTTGTACATGGTTGTATGACATATCCTTGTTTTCCGCTGTACACATTTACCAATAAACTATACTTCGCATTCAAAAATTAATAAATGCACTCGTTATCTCTTTAATGATAATGTATGTCTTGAGAGAATGTAGATTGCTGTATCCGAGTATTACAACTGCTGTTGTGTGGGTGAACTTTTCATACACCGCAGTTATATGAACTGAAACATAGAAATGAAAAGTTACAGATTCTTCTGGCCCACTGGGAATTGAACCCGGATAACTTGGTGATGAGCGACACGCTAGCACCGTAGCCACGGAGGGGTCCCTTTTTAATGATAATATTATTGGTATAATTGGTAGATAAAAAATCGTTTATATTCATAGTATCCCATTATACGTATTTGAGTGGAACAGCAATAGGCTGCATTGCATCGCATCACAAATAATTTATGTGTCGCGATTAGCAAAGGATAACGGAACATTTCTCTAAACCGAATTGTTAGCATATAAAATGTCATTAATTACTCCACGAAAATTTATATTGGGAGCTGACTAATGAACATCGTTAGAAGTTTCAACAGATGATTGTGTACTATAGTGTTGTTGTGGGGAGGGGGGGGGGGGGGGAGTGTTACGACCAATTAGGCAAGAGNCGTGTCCCTTCTCCCCATCTCGTGGGTTTTCATCCTCCTTCTGTGTTGGGACTGCTAATGATGCCCATCTGGTATCTCCCACTGAAGCAACTCAACTACACTCAGAGAATGGGTGTCAGCCAAGGATACTACACATTTAGATGCTATCTCGCTCCATTTTCAATTCTCCAAGCAAGTATTAAGTATAGGGTAGCGTGTCTGGGAATCATGAGCTGGCAGACTTCTACAAGGGATGACATATTTTTTTCCCTAATGAAAATGATCCGATTTATTCGTGGTCAATCAGGAAGCAATGTAACGAGAACCCCATATTACTATTTATATATCTGATTATTGGTGATGAGATAATTTATAACAATTGAAGAATGTACATTCTTTCGATAACTTAACCATAACCAAAAATGTAACTGGTTATCCTTGCAATAGTTGTATGTTATAAATTTAATTTTCAAACCAAGATATACGTGAACAAAGTGTATACTTTCAAGGTATTCTGGTAATTACGAGATATGAACATTCCCTATGAGTAACAAGGGTGTAACATACTTCAATGAAGTTTCAAAGTTTCAATGTGTTTTGTATTTATTTACGTGGTCATTTACATTTATAAAATCTACATAATATTCAAATAAAGTCAGAACAAAAAGTTAGATAGCTCAACACATTTATAGGAACATTTTTTAAACTAAACAAAACAATTAAAAGATAGAAATTCAATGAATAAAGTCTCGAGATAGGTTTATTTTTGCAACGTGTAAGAGCAGTGTAACAATATATCAATTGCAATAATAAGTGCAACAATGTGAGACGACGTTGTTTAGTGTTTGTTTTAGTCAGTGTTTTATTATGCACAAATACGACTCCCGTTTAAGTTCTTCTGAACTTATGAGACAGGGAACCTCAAATATTATATATCTGAAAGAAATATTTATTTTTAAATCTCTCCACAAATGTCTTTTTCAGAAGTTCTTAAGTCAGAGCATGAATAATAAAAATTCCATGTATTCGAAATACAAATGGAGCTAGGTTACATTTGATATTATCACTTCGAGATCGTTACATGTATACTACTTTATAGTTCCACGTATTTATTGAATTTTAATTACTTATTATTAAGATTTTTTACGTTTATTTATCTTAAAACGAAGTTCTGGATAATAGTTGTATATATAATTTACTGTTTTCTCATACAGTGGGCGCATCGGTATTCTCTGAATGGTATGACTTTGAAATACTTGCACTCCCCCTAGAATTATATATCAATTTATTTTTAAATCTCTCAAAAATTATTTTCCTACATTAATTTTTTGTTACTCCCATTACTTAAATGCCAGTCTCATAGAAGGATAAAGGGTGTGAACTGAAACAAGCGAATCCTGATTACACCAATTAGATAATAGTAGGACCGTATTTAGATATGAACCGACAAGGTTAACTGGATCATGAGCTCCAAATTTCTTTGAATTAGGATCTAGGAATTTTAGGAATTGTTAAACTGACTCATTTGGATGCGTCACAGTATTTCAACGTTTGTAAACAGACAAGCGACAAGAATGAGTTTGGTTATGTAGAGTTAAATTACATTTTTGTCACGAATTTAAAGATATAAATTTTAAAAGCTTGAGTCATCAAGCATCGTAAGTACGAATACTACTTTAAAATTTCTGAAGTGAAGATTCAAGTTTTTAAAATGTAAATTTCTTATTTTAAAAATATCTTCGTTTATGTACCTTCTAAGAACTTGCACCTGTGAAGGGACATTTTTGTTGTTACACTTTCTTGATTTTCACTTTTACTGAACATTTTTTTTTCAATTTTGTACGGTGCTTCTTAAATGATACCTTGTTTATAAACAAGTTTTTTTTTACGTTTATTTCTTGTATTAATTTCGTGCCATTTTTACCTCGTACACTCTATCAAATGTGTTTTGGTATATATTTCAGAGAGTGTTGATCGAATTAATTGGATTTACATTGATTCATATCGAAATAATGGCTTCGCGTTTCGTCGGTTTCGGATTTCGCCATTGCTTTCGAACGGATTGCTTTCGAACGGATTGCTGACGGAAACCAGTGAACCACTGTATTTTGTTTTATAGAAGGAACTTTCATCATATCAGAATACAGTATTACGCATTGCGTTTCTCCAGAGCTGTCGTGGACCCGGTCTTCGCCTGCGTGCCAGATGCTTGCCGTCACTCCATAGCTCTGTTGTATCCATCCGGCACTGGGCCGCACTCAACCCTAGCACTGCTAGCATGACACCTTATCTGTGAGCCGAGGCGGTACATGTCAACGCGCTCTCTGCAGACCGGCTCTTCATAACTCTGACTCCCGGCTGGGGAGAATAGATATCGCTGTACTTGAGACGTTTTATCTTTCCAGTTTTTACAATTAAATTTCAGTACTAACTAGATCATTTTTCTCGGCGTTCCCCGAGGATCTTAAATTGTTCCCTAAAGCTTCTTTGTTTATTTCTGTACTTGTGTCATTCTGTCGTTTTGAAAATTTCGTAAATTCGTAACAATTCATGAAAATAACTGTTATGTGGATGGAAATTTTTTTCGTCATACTTCTTATTTGGTTATGTTATTTAGATAATACTTCCGTAGATTGTCATTCTTCCGACGCACCAGAGTGAGTCTAGAGAACGTGTGACCGATGCGTGTCCAGATTTCCGCCATTTTTCTGTCAAGCTGGAGTAAATGCAAATAAATTAATATGAATTTCTAAATATGTTTCAATAAATTCTAATACTTTTCCATGCTTTTCAAATACTTTATCATGCTTCTTTTAATCAAACTTCATTTAACTGATTAATCTTTTTCAAAAGCGAGAAAAAATGCGGCTCTCGGTAATCGGTCACACTCTCTTTAGACTGCGAAACAAGCATCACTACTGATCTCTAGCGGGCTTGTTACTAGTTATGCAGTTTCCTCGTCTACTGGAAAGCAACCGAGTTTTTATTGCTTTTTCGTCTGTGTGTTCCATCCATATTTTACATACTTTGCGCTGCAATTGTAACAATTCTTAGAAAAAGTTCCTCAAAATTGTAGATCGACTCATTAAGTATATTTCTTGATTTCTGTGTTACAAATATTCCGTTGAAATTACAAAAAAAAAAAAAAAAAAAAAGTAAATATTTACATGTTCATTCTGTTATTTTAGAATTATATTTTTTTCATTTTATTTCAGCCCAAAGACAATGTGACTGCTCTGTTTGCATACCTAGTTATAACGGAGCCGTTTTTAAATTTACTTTCTTTCCCGTGTTTTACCATCTTCCTGCTAGCGCTACTTCATCAACATACTTCCGCTGCCGCTACCGTCTCCGACACGGCGAATCAGTTTTTCTCGTCTCGTTCTCATGTTCTTCTCTGATCACGTCACGTAGTACCTATCCCTAATTTTGTAGCATATTCTTGGAAATGTCCATGCATTTCTTTCGTTGCTATCAATTGCTTCATATCTATCATCCCCGTTATTCCTTCTTTCTTTGTGAAATCTATATACCTCACTCTCTCATTCCCATAGGACATGAGATATATCTTCTTCCAGTTCACCACACTCCTTTCTTGTAACGCCCTCTGTTATATTAATATTATCTTTCATCTATATTAAACAAAAGTCACTGAATAATATCTATGCTTAGTTTTCCAGACCTAAACCCCGGAAGACCTGAGACGCATCCCCAGGCGGGAGATAAGTGAACCAGGCGGCACACTATTCAATGTGCGTTTAATTATCGTTTATACATGTTCCTGCGTGTTAAGGTTCGTCATGTACGGTCTGGGTGGAAATGGTGTACAGTCGTGGAAGGCGAAGTGATTATCACCCCTACGATCAAAGCAGATTTCCCGGGTTCGATTCCCGGCTCGTCGCCATATTCACGTGACCCAAAGTTATCACATATCTTCTCCACTTGAAGGGTACACGGAAGGAATATACGCATTAAATTTTCACTTGTGTTAATTTCGAAAATTGAATACAACGCAGAGTCTAAAAACACTGTTTTTGGTATTGTATGCATGTAATTATGAATTATTTTAAAACGCAAAAAAAATATTTTAACTATAAAAATAACTATAAATATAATTTTGCATCTTCGGTTCGGTCGTGTTCGTTCTGAGGACACGTAACGCTTCACGTAACGCTTCACGTAACGCTTCACGTAACGCTTCACGTAACGCTTCACGTAACGCTTCACGTAACGCTTCACGTAACGCTTCACGTAACGCTTCACGTAACGCTTCACGTAACGCTTCACGTAACGCTTCACGTAACGCTTCACGTAACGCTTCACGTAACGCTTCACGTAACGCTTCACGTAACGCTTCACGTAACGCTTCACGTAACGCTTCACGTAACGCTTCACGTAACGCTTCACGTAACGCTTCACGTAACGCTTCACGTAACGCTTCACGTAACGCTTCACGTAACGCTTCACGTAACGCTTCACGTAACGCTTCACGTAACGCTTCACGTAACGCTTCACGTAACGCTTCACGTAACGCTTCACGTAACGCTTCACGTAACGCTTCACGTAACGCTTCACGTAACGCTTCACGTAACGCTTCACGTAACGCTTCACGTAACGCTTCACGTAACGCTTCACGTAACGCTTCACGTAACGCTTCACGTAACGCTTCACGTAACGCTTCACGTAACGCTTCACGTAACGCTTCACGTAACGCTTCACGTAACGCAATCGAACTCAGGTGGACACAGTAATCTTCATAGTCAACAGTCATGGGACTGAAGATTCACATCCACTAATTAACAGCCAACTTTAATTGATTTTCTGCTCTTGTAATTCCTCAATGTTAACCACACTATTTATTTTAATTACAATAAACTTTAAGAAGTGTCCTTCGAAATTTAAAATAATATCACCCATTACTTTTTCCGGTTTCCATGACAGACGTAGAATTCACTTTATGGACACTTTTGTGTTTTATTCACATTTTTTATTTAAAGAAGTATCTGCTTCCAATCGATGTACGTGATCTAAAATGTATAACATTACAGTATAAAGGATGTTTCATATCAAGGTTAAAATTAATTTCTAATTAATTAAATCAAAGAAACGCCTCAATTTTTTTCTTCTATTTTTGTCTTTAGAGAGTAATTTGTTTGTTCCGTCTGCATAAGTGGTATTTCGCTTGGATGATTGGTATAAAAGTTCTAATATAATTAATTTCTAATCATATTTCAGACGTTGCGAAGAAATTTATCCAGGTATAAAACTGAAATGAAATACATGATAATGATAAAATTGTTATTAAAATACAAATCTAAAATGACACGAGATACGTAAGTGCACGTGGCTGAGCTAAACGTCTGCGTGCAATGTATTTAGGTAAAACATTTCAGGATGTATTGGAGACTAGATATCGAAAAATGTTTTAAAATTAATTTCTGTAAATAAATACATTTTTAGAAATGTTTTTTCTCATTTATTTTTTATTTTTTGGACAGAACGAAAGACTTTGAAACGTGTATGAGGAAGTTTGGGCTATGAATTAGCACCTCTATTTTATTATTTTTTGTATGCGTTAGTGTGTCTAATATAGCAGTGAAATCTTCGTTACAAATATTGTACATGAGAAATATTTTTCTGTTATCTTTTTATTCATAGAATAACTACGAACTATCAAGGAGAACAATTTCCGGTATGAACAGATGCTTAGCATTCTCGGTTATTCTTGGAGGAACATATCCCTCTTATACTCCATGTGTTTAGATTCCAAAGGACATTCTTAGTTCTGGTTTTCTAAAGGAGCAGGTCCGTTCCGTAGTTTGAAGCGTAAAGGCAGTAGAAATTTTTGAGTTCGTAACTCGCTCACTTCCTTCCTTAAGGACTTGAAGGTGAAGATGCGTGTAGATGGTCGTATACTTGTTAGAAAAAAGACTGCATTATGGACGGAGTGGGGGAATCTATGCTGTCAATGTTTCGACGAGAAGAAAGATCATTATTACTCGATACCACGGGGGACATCGATTTCAAGTCGATGAAATGACCAAGTTAATGAATACATACGTATGGAAAAAGTTAAAGTCCAGACATATATGTTGCAAATGAATAATAAAATATCGAAATGAGTTTTCTTGACTACAAAGGAAAGTAAATATTTTTATATTTCATTTTGAATGTTACAATCACATGTTATTTATGTTAAAAATAGCTGCGCAGTATATAAAAAGGGTTTTCTTCTTATTCTCTTCTGTCAGAACGTCTTCCTTTTCTTCTTCTTTTCCAATTTTTATCGCTTTTCGTGATATTGTGATTACCAGCGTCTTAGAATCTGTACGTCTTATATACTCCATGTCTCATTTTATGATATGATGTTGTTTGCTCGTCAAATATGATTTGTTGATATGATACGTATTGAAGACATCAAATTGTTGGAAGTTCCAGAAAACACAAGTTTCACCTTAGTACATTTCTTTACTGCGTGAAAGAAAAGTAAAAATGAAACTAAGGTTTAAAAGCTTGGGTAGCCATGCAAACAATGTGTCCGAGAACCTGAGACATCATATAAGGTTACGAAACCATGGTTTCTATTTACATGTCACATACGATCTTTTTTTAGGAAAAGGGTAGGGTTCTATATCGCATCATATTCATTATTGTGTACTTTCACGATAAGTCCATGCTAATTGGACCAGGAATAACTCATCCAAATTTTTGTGCCAAAGATTTATGGTTTTTATTGCAATTTTTAATAAAAGATTTCAATATTTGTTTCGTCGCCTCTCAAACGCAAATTTTTCTTTAAAAAATAATTGTATCGATTTCTTTGGAATCTTCATGTGACTATCACTTTTTCATCGACCGGGGCGGGATATTAAAGCAAATGCAATTTTTTTATCTAGAGGGCTAAACTTGGATACACAAGACCAATGTTGCGGGTATTTAACAGAGATAAAAGGTTGTTGTAAAGCACAGAAATTCTGAATTTAATTGTTACCAAAACTTAACTCACAATTTTATACGTTTAAACTGTCATAGTAACATAATTTCTTGTTTCAGTATGTTCATGAATTATGCGTTCATTTCGCGTAGTTTACACACAATTACCGAATATTCGCGACCCATACGAAGACGCGCCACTCTCTTGAGCCTTCTTGGATCGGAACGTTCCCTCTCACGTCCTTGGGAGTCTTTCCTATAAAGAACGCGCGTCGCCTCCGGGTCGCGGCATCAGCTGAGCCCCACCAGGGTCGCTGCAGGCGGAACCTGTCTCCCCATGCGTAGTACACACACACAAGAGAGCGGGAGGACTTCCTGCACTACGCTCCTGCTTTGACATCGCTCCATTTTAAAGCACAGGTTTTGTCTTTTCTTAACTCAATAATGCTTTCTTGTTACATACACTTCAATAATTAATTTGTACACCACTTAGCCTGCATGATAAAATTGCACGGTTAAATTTAATATATAGAACATTATGTACGGTAGTTTGATTATTTACTTTTCTGTAGCATAACTATTTTATTTACCTGAATGATATAGGGATATTAATTTGCACGCTTTTATATCTACCGCTCGATTCGAAGACACAATATTGAGAGTCATTTGTTAGGACTCCAGTAGTCAAGTGGTATTCTTTTCAAAAAAATGAGTCAAGTAGCGTCTTTTCTTCAGGTATTAGTTGAATGCAGTTATCTCGGGAAGGAAAAGGTGAATGATGAAGCAATAGGAAATCGACAACACATATTTTAGTGCTCTAAAATACGATACTTCATTTGACTGATCTGCTCCGTTCGGTTACACAGAGAAGAGACGCCAATTTTCTGGAACATTTGTGTATTAATGTATAAGATGATAAATAGAGTTCAACGCATCCAGTGTTGCCCATCTTTTAGTTGGTCTCTTCCCAGCTGCTTCACAGAATTCCACGTGTACTCAGTCATCTTACTTTGCCTCGAGAAAAATCATGCACTGTTTATTAGTTTATTGTATTATTAATCGCAGTATTATTTTATTGTCGTCAACGTGGTCATACGCAGTTTGTAACAGCTCTCTTGTCAATAAATTATTTATTTATTGCCAATCTAATAGGCTTGATGTTGGTATAGCACCTGAACTCAATGTATCCAACGCTTATACTTCGTCACCATCCATAAGAGTCGTGATAAGGGTACCTCGCGCTCTGTTGGCAAGACATTCGAACTTGGATCCATTGCCAACCTTGGACACCAATACAATGCACTTGCTCTTGTGGGGTGTGAAACGAATATTATCTTGTGTCTTTGTTTGTTGTGTTATTAACTTGTATTTCTTGACAGCAAATAGTCGCTTTTGCGACTACTATTAATACTTATTTGGATATTACTTAAATTCTTTGTGACCACGTTTTTCCTGAATTTTTTCTTGTAAGATGTAGCGGGACGCTTTAACCTCACATTATCAGCTGATTAGAACGACGTGGATCGGTGCCTGCACGCGAGTGAGTTTCAAGGATTGGTTTCGTAGATATTAGCAATTTGTTTAAGGTAGCCATATTGAATAATTTTAAGCAAAGTGTTGCGACTTTTAGTATAGTTTGGTAAATAGATATCCCGACCGCAAGAGCTTTCTTACTTTTCCACCTAACCTTCGTGACCCGTGTGTTCAATGAACTACTCTTACCCGCATAGAACTTTCTCGAAGAACGCGTGAATTGTACTTTGCGAGTAACAGTAAAATATTTAAAATGGCGTAAATGTTTAAAATAAGCTCGTGTAGACTGTCTCACACAATTTCACCAAGTGTGATAAGCAACCATCAAACTGTATAAATTAGAATAGCGGATAAACAATCAAGCATCCGAACATGACTAGGCATAGACTCTCTCTTCTTTTTCTCTTCTTGGGGCTTTAGGGCTCGCCAACGTCATGGTCACTAGAACCCTTACTAGGCATATAATGGGAAAGTATTAATGCATGAATATTAGTGAACAATACACTTTAATAATTATGATGTGATTAGAAAAAAATGTAAAACTAAAATATCATGATATTATGACTAGTTTCAAATGATTAGACTAATTTATAATTGTTTTGATGAAACGTGATAGGGATGATGCAAATCCATTCTCGTGAAACATTCAGTTGTGGATTGGCAGCACTCACAAAACGCTATGTCTTTTGTTTTAAAGCGTTATTCAGAGACAACTGGTTTTGATATCACGTCCGAACATACCATATAATAATATGCGAACTATATGGTTGGGATGTGATATCCAATTGCTTGGATAAATCTTTTCCTTCCTCATCATTTGGATCTCACATCGAAGCCTAGAGTTCTCACATCCATAGTGTTTTCTCTGTGTAACTGAGGTTTCGTTATTCAAAATTCAACATAAACAAGTTCATTTCGAACTTTTAAAAGTATTATATCAACAAATTTAAATGCTACATTTAATGTTGTGTAGGTCGTTCTGAAATAGACTTAAGAAGAACACTTGGCATGAAAATTTTTAAACATTTACAATTAAAGTAATATGGTACATATATGTTACGCACAAAACCCGAATTTGGCCATTGGACGGAAAAACGAACAAAACTAGTTTTGGCACATGCGTTTTTGCCGGAACTAGTATTGAGCATTTTTACGATAATGATGTTTCGTGATAATGAAGTTTTGTCACAATAATGAAGTGGATATAATATCTAGTGTATTTACTGTGACTAACGTGTCATTTCCATGCATGAGACATTTATAAAAGTGTCCCATTCCACTGTGTGGTGTTTGTAATACTCAGATTGATGGAAAATTTATATTTCTGTGATACATGTCCACGATTTTAAAATTGAAATCGAAATTTTTTTGAACTGAGGCGGAATATTAATAAAACACAATAATATAAGTCTATAAATTAATTTTTTCCACAATTTTTATCTGTCTACATATATAACATTGGGTATATGAATGGCGCACTATAACTCTCGACTGCCTCAAGCAATTTCAACGAAACGGTGTACAGGGATGATTCACCATCTGGCAACAAACATTGTGTTGGTAACACATTACTTGCACCCCTAGCGAGGGGTGGGAAGGGGTTTATATTTGAAAATAATCGGAAACAACCTATATTGGTAATGACTACATTTTTGAGGATGCTGAAATGAAGAGAAACATTTCTCATGCCGCTTAAACCTACGTTCACCCCCTATGAACGAATGTACACTCTTCGTCTAGGGGGTGAGAGGGAGACAATATAAAAGTAATTGGAAATCACAGCTAGTTATCGGGGTCGCTGAAACTTATACTATCATTCCTTACGACACTCACGTCCACGATCTACCCTTATATATCCCTACGGAAGGGGATGCTATTTTAAAGTTATAGAAAATGATATAGAACTGACCAATTCTCAATTTTGACATCACTGAGCTTAATAATGATATTCGGATATAGTGTAAGTCAAACATCAATTTAAGTGGATAGATGGACTCTCCTAGCATCCCCTTGGGAAGGGGTGGGAAAAGGATGAAATTTGAAAGCAAACGAAAATGACCGATATTGATGTTGAATACATTACTTTCGGGGTCACAGAAATCAATAGTGACATCCCCGATTTCGCATAAGTTCATGATCATCCACCGTTCGCCCCCATCAACACTAGGGAAGCAGATTTCATATAAATATTAGCGAAAATGACAAATTCACAGTTTTTGGCGTCTCTGAGAGGAAAGGTGTCACCCCTGATATCGTTTAAGTCTTAATTCAGTCCCCAGGGAAATGACACACTCCTTTATCCCCTAAAGGGAGTGTAAATGACATGAAACGAAAAAATAATTGAAGAGGATCGATTTGCATCAAACAAATAGTTTTCAGGGTTGCTGAGGTGAATAATTGATCAGCTAATGCTGTTTAAATAACACTGGGGTGCGGGACCCTTAGAGCTCAGGGCGAAAAGGAAAGGACGTAAAAATAATGTGAAACGACATGTATTAGAGTTAAATTCAACGTCTACGGGGTTGCAGATATGAATTTTTTTAAAGGAGGGAGGGAATGGTGTAACACGTAAAAATTATCTAAAATGATCGAAGGAAGTGTCGGGGTTGCTGAGACGATTTATTTTAAATAAGAGGGAGAGAATTGCGTGGCACGTGAAAACTATCGAAAATGTCCAATATAAGTTATGATACCGTAGTTTTCAAGGCCGCAGTGATGAGAAGTGACATTATCGGGGACGTGTGAGATCACGAGGAACCCCTATAACACCGTTTCTCTCTTTGGGAAATTATCGAAAATGATATATCAGAGAAGAATCCACGGTTTTCAACGTCGCTGAGTTGAATGGTGACATCCTGATATCCTGCAAGTCTCAATTCAGCTCCCGTGAAAAATGGCGTCCCTTCCATCCCCAACTCAGAGAGAGAGGGATGGAAAGAGGGTGGTGGCATGATACAAAAATGAATAGATTGATTTGTGTTCACTCTGCAATTTTCAAAGTTTCTACATGAAACACTATACTAAAAATGATGTTGTGATGACTTTCCTGCCAAACGGTATGTTTGGCACCCCTCTAGGTGGGGTTGAAAAGAGCGTGACTAGCAAAAAATAAATAAATAATCGGAAACGATCGATGTTTGTGTGCAATCCATAGTTGTCGGAGTCGCTGAGATAATTGTGATACTCGGTATGCCGTTAATATTCTGACTCGGAACATCTAATAAACTACAATTCAATCTAATCTTTCAATGAAATAAACGTAAAATAACTTTTTTCCAAAACCAGTTTCAGTTTATTAGTTAAAAGTTAATTAGATTAAAGAAAATTAGTTTATTGTGCTCCACGTGGTCATACGCAGTTTATACGGTTTTTTTGACAATAAATATATTTTACTTCTTACAACAAATACTTATTTACAAAATGCTGTGCTAAAAAGATAAAAATGAAAAAAGTAGAACTATAAAAATATCCATCCTTTGTCATTACAAGTGCAAGAGCTTAAGATATGCATTAACATAGATATTTTTAAAATATGAAATATTAATTTAAAAGTCAAAGGTGTCGAGTGTCATGAATACTAATATAACTTACAAAATTCTGAAAAAATCCTATTTAAAACTTTACATTGCATTCCCTTCCAAAAAGGTACTAGGAGTGTATAGTGGCTGATTGTGGAATTTGATGTCCTCGGGTATATCACTATTGGTTTCACAGGTCCCTAAAACTACGATCTCAAAACGAATAGCTGCCATTTTCGATAATTGTTAGATTTCATCCCCTTCTCACCCCCTACTCAATGGGTGTATATCCCTCGTGGAGGGTGGCGGGTGGGCGTAAGTTGCATAGAGAGTGTCAGTGCAATTCAGAGGTACCAAATGAAGGACGTATTCCACACCAATATCGGTCGTTTTTGTTTCGGATGCAAAAATCCACACACATGTAGTATGATTATACTTCATATAAGATATCCCTTGAGCATCATAGGATGTTCTTGGCAAAATTAATTCTCGGGAAAAATTTAATGCATCTAAGGAGATTCCGGCTTCCACTACAAGATGGCAGCGGGGGGCGGAACGTCGAAGTTGCGAATGTGGTTCCAGCCATAGGGTCGCGACCAAAGGAAAATGGGCCACAATTAATGGGAACCGAGATCCATACGTTATTATTAAGTCACCGTTACATATCTTCGTCATAATTTCCCCAATATCTGTATCACCATAACTATGCACTGTTGTCATTTCCATAACAACTGCCTCTCATTCCGACTACCGCTGCGTCCTTCGCCGCCGCCGTCATTGCCTCTACGGACGCCGCACCGCCTCGTCGTCGGCGCGAGCGACGCAAAACAGTGCCGCCGCCGCCGCCGCCACCCCCCACCGCTTAAAATAGCCGTCAGACGCGCGCGCCGTCAGCCTACAGGGGGTCCGTCAGCCATCCTTACCTCGGAGCTCGGCACCGAACAAGTGAAGACGACCACCCGCACCTCTCTTTCTCATTCACGATTTGTTTCCAAATGCTTCCGGAGATGACCATCAACGAGATTTTGTCACACCACATTACATTCATGTCCAGATCACAGCGCTTCGTGACGTGTTGAATCAATATCACAATTTTTAACTTTCTCATATTTTGCTAGTTTTAGTAGATTTTTTTAGTTTGAAACTTCTTTTATCGTGTAGAACACTTGAAATAATTGAGCCCCTAATTAAGAAAAAAGTTTGTTAATTTGAAAATTTTTCAAATTAAAACATAAATAAACGAGCCTCGATTTTGGCGGTTGACGAAAGTTCTCCAATTATTTTTCGAGAGGATTTCAATGAGCCGTTAACCAACTTAGGTACTCATTCATAATTGATGTCAGTGAGTGTGTCTCTCCTCGACTCCATTGTTATAAGGAATATGTTTTACAAGACAGGGACAAAAGTTGGAGGTTCAATACTGATAAATAATTTGTAATGTGGTTTGTACTTGGTTGTGCGGGACAAACCACATCTCAATAGTCAGATCAAACTCAGTTCGATAGTTCTATTGTATAAGTAGTTGAACTACATGTCTACTGAGAAGACGTTTGTCCCAGAAAACCCGCCTCTATATACAAAATGTATTTACTTTACTCCTATATTATTTTTGTCAACCCTAACGAAATTTCGAATTTAATATTCCTACTGACCAATTATTTATTATTATAGGTAATTCTGTGAATCCTAACCAATTCTTTGAATTAAAACAATGTCCTTTAATATTACTGAATACTATATATTAATTACTTTCAAATTTTATGTTATAATGAAAATGTTTCATAAGACCAACGATTGACGTTCAATACTGGTAAATTAATTGCAATATAAATGATTAAATTTGCGTATCTAACGAACACAATCATATTCGCACTTCAGTCTCAATCATTATGATACTTGGTGATTAATTTGAAAAATGGTCGTTCTACTTCTTCTTAATATCTACAATTTTATCTTAAAGATTGCGTTACCACGAAGATGCAAAAAGAGGCACATTTTATTCGACAGATTTATTAAAGATACCAATTGTAAGTCGTAACGTGAAAAACGCGTGTTTTGGCTAATAAATATATTACATGAAATATACGAACATTCATATCTTGCTTTAGAGAATTTAACCGTGCTATAAAATATCTGATATGTTGTTTCTAGACCAATGATATTGCGAATCGCTGGTATGCCAAGTAATAACTTGTCCGAAAATTAATTATATACTTGGATGCTACAACACCCTTTGTTGATTATTTCAATTTTAATAGGGCGATTCATTTACAAAAATTATTAATTATGTACATATGTGTGGCGAGGTTTTTCAAATGTCCCTTAAGTAGAGCCGTGGGCAGTGCATACAATGCCCTGGTATTCACTCTCATTGAATGGATAGTTGCAATTTTAATTTTGCCAATCTTTGTTTTTTAACTTAAAATGATTGTAATTTTATTTACTTGTGATTTGTATCGTAAAAGTATTTTTAGCATCCTTTAGTTGTTTCTTTAATGTTATTTAATTTAGTTGTAAAATATCTTTTAAGTATACTGCAACTACCGATTAAAGGAGCACCATTGAGAACCACGGGAAACCAACGGTCAGGACACGAATATATACAATTAATATAAACATATTTACGAAAGATACTTAAAGAAGAGAAAGAAATTATAAAGTAATGTATACAAGTTTTGTCATAGAAGTAAAGATTAAAATAAAATACGATTATTTACAATACAAAAAACATTGACATAATGCTTGGAAGGTCTTCTCAACATGTCTCCGCCTTAAACAAAAGAAAAAGACGAAGCAGCAGAATGACGGTTCATTTGAATCAGTGGTTTCAGCGCATATTACTCTTTCTCTCATCTCCCTCACATAGCTTAGGAACTGACCCTGGGACTGCACTACAGATACTCTATTGTCCCTCATTATCGCAATGGCTAAATCTACGTTAATGTGATAATTTTGCAATGCACCAACTTGGACGAAAGTTCGTTTTTGATCTGTTTTCGGACACGTTAGAAAAATGTGAATCCAATCTTCATTTTGTTCACCGCAAAGTGGGCAAATAGAGTCTCGATCCCCCCTCAGTTTTCTTAATTTCCACCCTCCTACGCGAAACCATCCGTAACCCGATCGTTCTTTTGATTTGAGACAGTCAATGTATGGTTTTCTGCCCCATTGCCCAGCTACTAAGGTTTGCACGATAAGTGATCTCTTTTCCAGTCTGTTAGTTTCTATTTCACGACGGTATAAGTCTTGGAGTTTTCTCTTAATGTCTTTTAGATCGTTTAACGACTGACTATTCTGACACTCAAAATTGATTCCTGCTTTATGAATTAAATTTTTAATTTGACTGTCACATTTTCATACTGTATTACAATGGTAAGACTGAGTTACAAGTGGGTTCCTGGTGCCTGCCCTTGTAGCAAGCCAATATTTAATTGCTCTTAATTGGAGTGTTAGTTCAAAGGGAAACAACCCAAATTCCAATAAAATGCCACTGCCATTGAGCAATTCCCGTTACCATTTTAAGATATTTCGTTTGAAGCGAGTTTAAAATATCGTAATCCCCCGCGCCCCATATTTCCGCTTCGTACGCTATTCCCGGGATGAGTAGA
>NNCF01141745.1:82988-101782 GCA_002313205.1 Laupala kohalensis
CTTTATGTAGAATTGTTTGATATCACTTCTAAAATTTCATATTTCAGTATTTCGGTATGAAAACTTGATAATTTTCGAGTATTATGAATGGTTTTTGCAGTTTGCCGACAGTAGCAGCGTAGTGGTAATATCTTAGCTCCTAACGTACTGCTGAGCGAGAGACTGCGACCTTTCTGAGAGGGGCTTTCAGCTGGGTATTCCACATTCGTTATAGACTAATTAGGAAGAGCAGATGACATAGAACACATAAAACATTCTCATAGAGAGGAAGAAAATAGGATAAATCTTGTAAGGGAGTGACTACCTATACAATACTGTCAGCTCATTGTACAGGAACCGCAGCGCCTCATACAGTGGTTCAATGGAGCGAAATGTAGTGTTCATCTATTGCTATAACTTATTTATTTTCTTCGATTTTTGTAGTTTTCTCATTTAATGTGAGAAGGGAGTCCCTGGGGTGAATCCATAGACGTACTACTACGAGAATACAAATCAATGGGACCACTAATCTTTGAAGCAGTAAATTACATTAAATTACTTCTCAAGTATTTAAAGCGGGGTATACCGACCACTTTGCCAAAACATTAACTATTAAAGAGAAATTGAAACCACGAAATATCCTTTATAAGACTACTAGACAGTTTAACGAAAAATAATTAACAATTTTTAAAAGCCTTTTACATCAGGAAACACGGAATGACATGTATAAATGTGAAAGCACCAACGATAAATTCGATGTATTTTTTTCAATATTCTCGGAGTATTACAACTCTTGCTTTCCTATAAAACGCAAGTAAGTAAAAGTAAACAATCACAATCGATGGATAACTCAAGGGACAATAATTTCTTGAAAAATCAAACGTCATATATCTTTTAAAACACAATAACCAACCAACCTAATTTCATGACTATTTCCGTAAATATAAATCCATTCGTAGAAAGGATGTCTATGCAGCTAATGTACTGAAAAATGACAGACACATAATAGAATCGTACAACTGGACTAAAACCATGTGGAATGTTATAAAAAAATACACATCCCCTTCAGAAAATCGCCAAGAAAACATTTCCTTACTACACGATGGCAAAATTGTATTAAATCCATAGGACATCGCAAATTTTTTAATTCTTATTTCTCAAAAAATAGGTAAAATATAGAGATCAGTAACTCAAAACCAATATCCACCAAATACATCCACATACATGTCTGCGTTCACTTCCAAAACTAACTCTAGTGAAGTTATGAGTGTAATGAGTTCCTTTAAAAAAATTTCAGCAGGAATAGATTATATAACTGAATTTATAGTAAAATCTTCCTCTCACGTTATATTAAATCCACAGACTCATATTTTCAATAGCTCCTTGTCAGACGGTGTGTTTCCTGACGAATTAAAAAAAGCTAAAATGAAATCATTACATAAGATAGGAAATAAACGTAATGTTGGAAACTATCGACCCATATCATTTTCGCCAACTTTCTCAAAAATCCTGGAAAAACTTATATAAGAGACTTTTAGACTCCTTATCGCATAATATTGTCGCAGTACGGTTTCAGAGAATCCCTGTCAACTAACAGCGCTATATTTTCTTTTCTAAATGATGTAACAAATTCTCTTGTCCGTGGAAATAATCAACAAGGAATTTTTCTTGATTTTTTGAAAGCATTCGATCACGAAATTCTTTTCTGAAAACTGCACTTAAACGGTATTGTGAATTGGCACATCAATGACTTAACTTCCTACTTGAAAGATATGCATCAGCAAGTTGAAATTTCTCATGTTGAAAATAAAGTATGTCAATATTATCTTTCAGAAACAAAGCCACTTACGTGCGGAGTTCCTCAAGGTTCAATTTTTGTCCCTATCCTCTTTTTATTGTACGTAAAAGATACGTCATACATCATGTCCGATTGCAAAATGGTTCTCTTTGCTGATGACACAAATCTACGATGTAAACATGTCACTGCGAATAAAGTTCTATCTAACCTCTCGTCTCGGTTTCATTCAAATCGTATTATCGTTAATACTGATAAAACAGTATTATGTCATTTCGGAATAGTGTAACGAAATCTCTTCCTCCTACATCCTGAACGGAATCCAAATAAAATCAGTCAAGGTAACAAAATTTTTAGGACTTCATATTCAGAACAACCTCAAATTAGATTGCCATATTGATATTTTGAATTTGAATTCCAAACTAAGCAAAATATTGCCAATTTGAATTCCAAACTAAGCAAAATATGCTATGCATTCCGAATTTTAGCCAACATTGTTAATCAACACATTTCTCGCTGCGTGTATTTTGCAAATGTATATTCTCATTTACGGTACGGCATAATGTTCTGGGTCCAATTCTCTTAGAGCATCCAAACTTTTAGAATTCAAAAGAGAATAGTTCGGATTATATGTAAATCTCACCCCCAAATTCATGTAAATTATTTAGAGAATTAAATATTCTCCCTTTCCCTTGCATATACATTTATAAAGGAGTCGTATTTGTTAAGAAATAAATATTAAAATCCCACCCCTGCTTTAGAAGAAATAGTTTAGTTCCCCAAAGAGGTCCTTATCATTTAGGAATAATTTTGTATAATTCCCTTCCCAAAAATCTAAATAAATTGTAGATATAAATAAATTGAATCTCTTTAAATTCGCGGTTAAAAGCTTTTTTATGTGCTATTGTTACTATCATGTGAAAGAATTTACAGACTTTAACAAAAGAAGTTAATGAGAGTTTCAATTTCCTAATAAATATTTTTTTCCACATGACTTCGGATGATGTAAGTGATGTTAATATCTCTTATAATTTATCTCGCCATTGTTATAGTACTCTAGGCACTGATTAAATTCCTTTTTCATGCATGTTGATTTTGCTCCCTTTCTTTATTAATAGTTTATTTCTAACTACGCAACCTTGGCTCTGTAGTCCCATCCTGGTCCGGGTTTTACTCCGGTTTTCCTCCGGGTAGTGGCGGATTTTCCTTGGGTGGGAATGTCATTAATACTTTTGTTTTATTCATTTTGAATTTTTACTGCACTAATATCTACAATTTATTTTGAATAATTAATGGAGAACAGTACGTATTTATTAAATAATTTCTTTTGTAAATATTAAACCCGCTACTGCCCATGGGTCTTTGATCGGAATTGATGGGATGGTCTTTTGCTTGTTTCAGGAGTGTAACTTAGTTTATTGCCCCCTCACGTGGTCATACACAGTTTGCTACTGCGTTCTTTACAATAAAGTTTATAAATGTATACATATTCAATGGTTATCTAGCGTTTTGTTATTCAGGTAAATAAACTAATAATAATAATAATAATATCATAATAATTTATTATTGTGACAGCGGAAACAATTAGGAGGATTTTAGGTGATGTAGTGTAAAATGGTACATTGTGTTGTATTTTGATTGTAAAAATCTGTACAATCAATGTTGCAAAAGCACCAGGAAACTGAGAAAATAAAAATTATAAAAAGTTCATCAAAGTGTGTGTGGTATCATCCGTGAGGCATTTTAATATCATACTAGAATTCAAATCCAGTTTGTATTTTAAAACTAATAATATGATAATTTGAGGTATATTATCGCTAGTTACATTTTAGAAACAATTTTTTCGTATTAACGACGGCGTCAATGTAAGGTTATTTAAGACAATACAATGTTTTGAGAGATTTGTACATTTGTCATAAACTTTCTCAAACTTATCCTTTTGAGAGAGATAGAACACATTAAAAATATTAATGGACTATTGTGAGTCTAAGAATTATTTAACATTTAATAACACTATATAAAATAGAAAGTCTGGAATAGAAAGGATCCTTTCTTCCAAGTCAAAATCATCTTTTAAAGTGTAGGGAGTACGCACATATATTCTTTATAACACTTATTATTGTAACGAAGATGAAACCAATTGTAGTTAAAATTTGCAATAATTTTTCGAATAATATCACATTTTCTTTACTGAATTAAAAGTTCAAGATCGTCAACTATGGTTTGTATTGAACTGCGTACTTCACTCATGTCTTCAGGTCGTTGTTAGCTGAGACTCCAAAGTACATAGGGATAAAATATAAGGAAAGTTGGGGTTGCTGCACATACTTAGGTCTTGCGTAGTTGATGTTGTTCATGATTTTTCATAAGAAACCTTCTCATCCGTAAAATAAAATAATGTATAGCGATTTAACAAACGATACGGCTTGATATTACCTTTCATAATATAATTTTACTCCACTGCAATGAGTTACGTAAGATGGCACATCGAGTATTCAAGAAAACACATCGTCGTTTTAGGTTATGTTAGTATGCTACTAAAATTATCGCCACCAAACAAATACACTAAGAAGAATTACTTCCTAAATCACAATTTTCTTGCTTCGCTACTCTTAAATTCAGTACCGATGCGAAAACACAAAGCTGTAACGAAAATACTACTCAAATACTCTGAGCTCCATGAACTGTTGCAACCTTTTCACTTATGATTACGGCTATGAAACATGTTTACGAGCAATCTTAGGACTACCATGCAAGGTTGCTCAATATGAGGGTAACGGCTTGTAGTATAGAAGGTTATGCCATTGGTTATCACCTACTATCGCGAACCACGAGTCAAAACGACGTGTTCTGAAAGTATGCTGAAAACGCACAAAATACATCGGAAAGGGTTCTTATTTATTTATTTAATAATACATTATGTGAATGCATAAGACTTCGGTCCCGTACCGGCCAAGAAATGTATATATTAGTTATAATACCTAGTTTGTGGAAATTAGTTAACGATAAGCGAAAAAAGGATATTAACATGAAGTTGCCATTTAGAAATGAGACAGCAATTTTATAATACTTGTACTCGATCTCTTCCCTTATTACCCTTGTAACTTTAATTTATGAACCTAGAAAATCGCAGCGGGACTCAATTAAGGATACATGGAAGTAGTTATTACACTGTTAATAACATTTCATTCGTTTAACTTTTTACACGTCTTCAAAAGATTCTTTGAAAATTATATTGTAACATCTTAATGTCAAGGAAAGGAAATGACAATCTCTAAAACAAACAAAAGAAATATAGCAATAAAAAAATTTATTGTAAAATATTTGGCACAGCGGAGCATAATTTTGAAAAAATATCCACGATATTCTTTCCACACTTTCTCTTGTTATTGTTGAAGTAATTCAATTAATTTGTATGAAAGCTTTACTGACAGATATTTCCCTAAATTTAGAGGCATGATGAGTTAATTGAGGAAAAAAAGTCAAAAAAAAAAAAAAGAATTGATATTATAAATGAAATAGCATTTATAAAGTTTTTTGGTAGAATTCAAATGCTTTTTACATATATATTCAATTCGCTTTATACCACTAATACATTTGCATTTGAAGATTCTATTTTCGCGTCTCGAAGGATATTGATACAAGTCTTTTCGTAGTTGAATATTCGCCAACAAATCCTCCAGAATAAATTTGTAACATGAACTCCTTGCGTATATGAAACATGATACTTCCATCCTTTAACACATTTCCTTAATATTGAACAAATAGTTTAAAAATAGGAAAACGTGTTTGATTTAGTTGTCTGCGCAATATTATTTTGTTGATTTATAATACGTCTTCATGAGCAAATACCCCGCACATGCATTGCGTAACGAGCTAATTATTTTCCTAAAGTTAACAAATGAACAATTCTGTCAAGTGTTAAAAAAACTTTTTGTACGAACAATAACAATAAATTGATTCTAATGATGATAAAATGGAAGGATTGTTCTAAGAATGAGTAATGAATTGTAACAAGGTTCAAATTAAATAAATAAAAAATATTAAAAGTTAAACACAATATACAATTCTATTTACTTAACGTATGTTTATATAAAACTATCTGAGTGTGCAAGAATGTTCATTGGTATCTATTGAAAATATGTTTAACATTCAACTGTCAAAACAATTATAAATCAAACCACGCAAGAAAAGGAAGAAACAGGATGACCAATAACGAATCGCAATGTCTGCATCTGGAAGAACAACAGTTCACAATATTTCTACAAAGTATAAAAAAATTCAGACCGTTGGAAATAAGTTCATCCATGCCACTTTAGAATTATATTTTAAGTTTTAAAAAATCTAGACAATCTTTCGGCTTTAAAGTACATTACAAACTTTCATCAGAATGTCATCGAATCTTGTAAAGATCGTTTGTTCCGAATGCTACAGGTTTTACGTTTACTCCCTTCGAAAATTCAAATTTTATTTAATATTCTTATGTAAAGAGTTCAAAAAAGTAGGGTTAGGATTTTTAGATGCGTACCTTTTCTTTGAGTAAATCAAAGCTCTTCCGAGAGACGCCACAGTGTCAATTTTTATTTCTGGATGAGAAGGGAGGCATTTTTGAGTACTTTCTCCCCCTTCAATGGAGACTTTTATCCCTTTGTCCCCCAACCATGCCCATAATAACCTTTTTTCCCCTTTTACTGTAACTTTTGTATTATCTTTTCACCTTTTATTGTAACTTTTCTAATTTATAAGAGATATGACGTAGAAGTTTTTCTATTTATACATTTTATGAAATATAAATAACATTTTACGAAATATTGAAATAACGTGCAACTAGTTTCTTTCCAGCTTGTAATGAACATGCAAATACTAAACCTATGTACTTTCAGGAATCGCATGGCTGAAACACACCTGCAACAATGGAAAATATTTGAGTGCGAGCCAAAATACTTTTTCTCATCAACAGCTCTTTTAGCATCCAAACAGACTTTTTATCTCCTTTAGAAGCATAATTGATTTAATATACTTGTTAGTAATCCTATAAAGGTGAATATGAGAAAAATAATTTTTTGAATAAGTTGAGTAAAACAGCAGTTTTGTCCTTTTTTATCTGATTTTAGCAACGTTTCCCTTCCTTTTTTATAAGAAATTTGCACGAGAAAATCGTAACCCTGTTAATACGTCCTCTCTTCCACATACACCCCGAATCTACTTCTGGAAATCTCATCTGTGCGCTCCTCATCAAGCTGGCAGTCCCGCTCATTCAGTGAGACGTAAAGCAGACGTGGGAACTGGAGACCTACTCAAGTGCAACCACCTCCCCCCCCCTGCCCCCTCTCCAGTGCCTAATCGAGTGGCTCGCGCCTATGTCGGCACCATGATGTGTTGACGCAATATCAAGCACCCCGTGACGGCTTAATTCATCATTCCTCTGGCGCGTTTTCAGGAAGCTGTTTTCCTCCGACATTCACTTGTTCACGCGCGGTCACCAGTAATAATGCGTAGAATTCGGTGTGCATTCTGTAGAATGGATCCATAATTATTAATCAAAATGGTTTCAATAGTGAATTTGATCAGAATTTAGAAATGAATTATTGGAAGATATAACTGAACTTACTAAGTAAATAATTTAAAACTTACAGATTTATGAACGAATAATATTACAATTAATTTATGGACGAATAATATTACAATTTATTGTGAAGAACTCATTACGTTTCGACGTGGATTTCAGCCGTCGTCAGGTGATCAATAATATTACAAAATGGACGTTAATACTATCATAACTGAACTTGTTTCATGATAACTGTGGAAACATTAATTTGTTTCATCAATATTTTTATGAAATCATCACAAGTGTTGCTTGTGGTTTAAAAGCATAGACAATATACAGTATTCGATATTCGAAAACTACAAATCTTAAAATACGTCTAGGTCTCTTAGATTCTAATCAGTCAACTTTTAATTCCTGATTTATGAAAAACTTGGAATTTAATTTATTACTTTGATTGTGTTTTTATATATGTTTTTAATTTATACATATTATGTGAGGGAAAGGACGATAAGATGAGAAACTTAAAAATATATAATTTATCAGAGGAACAGGAAGGGGTTTAAATTACTTAAATTTACTACAAAAATACTTACTTACTCTTAAAAGCACTTTGAAATGAGTTCTTCCGCTGTTAAAGAATGAGATTTTGTTTGATTTTGGAATCAGACATCTTTTTCGTCCTCTTATCCCACCTAAGGGTTTTAATAAAACCATGTAAAATGTTTTTACAAGGTTTAATTTGTTTTTACAAGGTTTAATTTAACTTCACGTGTTTGTTTGTTAGTATGATTGACTACTTGAAATAATTGTTAATAGTTGGAAGTAACTTTTAAATAAAGTCTCCTGGTCCGAGTTCTTAAATTTGGTACTCATGTATAAACCCGTTGTCAATACAGTATTATATCTAAGGAAAAGAAAAAAAACAAATTTCTTTTTCTTTCAATTTTCTTTTTTCTTTTGTATTTCATGTTTTTGTTTCACTAGATGTTCAGAAAGATGATGCGAAGTTTATTTCTTGGTTTCCTGATTTTTCTCAAAATTTTCTGTATAAAAACAAAAATTAAAAAAATGCTGTTTGCCATCTTACCCTAATTAACCATTTTGTTTTGAAGCTTGTTTACCAGTATCCAGGCACTGTATTAGCTTGCTGAAAAGCCAGGCACTACAGGTAGGATTTATACAGATTTTCTCTTCTTCCCCAATTCATCATATTACCTTCTTTTTCCTCGCGCAATCGTAAATATTTACCCACAACGATGAAGAACGTAGATTTCGAGGAAAATATTGTTTTTAGAAAAGATTCTTAAATCAAGCTGACGTTATAAGGACTTATTATTATTATTATTATATTAAGTACAAAATATCGTAAACAGAATAGATGGTTTTCTTGCATCTGATTACTTTGCAATGTCTATTAGACACAAAAGTGGAGTAATTTACTTTATCATTCCAGTGATATTTTAAAGTTGAAATGCTACTAAGCACACAAAATTCAGTGAAAACAATTTAAAATATATAATTTTATCCTCTGTATTTTGAAGTTTTTTTATGCGAAGAATGACCACATATTGTTTAACCGCGCTTTCAGTTTACATTTTTATTGGTATTTAGAAACATATACTCTAAAATAATTTCAGTTTAATTTAATAAGCATAACCTCAATGTAGTATGAGATGTTATTAAATATTAGTTCTTGTCGACATAAATACTGCAGACAATAATTCCTCGAACACATCCCAACTTCTTAACTCGTGTCATCACAAATTACCGTTCTAATAATGCCACACCATCCATCTTGTCTCGTGTGCCATATGCTCCTGCCTTTAATGCACCTTTCCACACTCTCTTGGTGGAGCGAACCCTTGGAATCGTTTTCCAGTCCCTTGCCCTCCAGCGACGCGTTGCTCCTGCTGGCGCCTCTTCCACTCCACCTGACGATCGTCTCCGGCCCCTCTCCCCACCTCTCACTATCTCTTTCTTCTGAGGTGATTACCGAACCTTCCCAACTGGCCAGCGGCCAAAGCACATCTCCGTCTGAGAGGATCAAGCTCAGCGCTTTCGCCTGTTTCTTCTCTTTTCTTCTCCCCCTCCGCGATCGTCGCCAAGGAAGTGTTGCTTTAGACACCGCGCTGTCACTATCCCTTCTCATTGCTTGTCCTCTGTCACGCACAACTATATCAGGATTTCTGCGTACCTCTCCGAAAATTATTTGTCGGTCATCTTGATATGACAGTTATCGGCCATCTTGATATGACAGTTATCGGCCATCTTGATATGACAGTTATCGGCCATCTTGATGTGCGTGCGCACGTATTCTTGTGAGGTTAGAAACAACTGTTCAATAATACCAATATTGCCCAGTTTATTCATATCATCTTCTGGGTTATGTCAAAACAAGTATTTGTAATAAATGGGTCTTTGATAGTTTGGCATATCCCTGAAGATGGTGGGAATTAACGTAGAAACATCGGCATGATACTCTTTTTCTTACCTTGGACAAGAGAAAAGATTGTGAAGAGTGTTGCGTAAAAAAACAACATATTTCATATGTGTAGTAACAATTCTTCTCTACGATCGCCATTTACACACTCTTTCTTGTATAACGTATAACTAATAATAGCGATACTAAACATAAGTTACTGAAAATGCTAGGAAAAAGAGAATGTGACGAGCCAGTAATAGAACTGAAGATCACCTGATGACAGGGGTCTTAATTCCCAACTAGACTCTTTTTCATCCGACATCATTAATAGAGTATCTTCTCAATATGTTGACAAAGAAGAAATAAATGTACGCGAAGAAAAATGTTTGTGGGTTACTGATTATGTTGTAAACAACTGAGGCATGTTGGAAGAGAATATTTGCTGAGACAAAATTCAATACGGAGTAAAAGTGACTCTTTTTCAGACTACAGAGTGCATGTTCAAATAGTGACATGAATACGAATTTTTGATATTTCATTTCTACGGATCTAATTTGTGAAGGCAACACTAATATTTTTGACATACTAGTTTGAATCCTTCTTTTGTTTCCCTCATTGCCTGCAATATGACTTTTCATTTTGTAGTGTATACCAAGAGCATTTCATAATTGTTAAGCTTCTCAGTTTATAAGCGCTATACTGTGACAAAAAACCTGCTTAAAGATACATTATTAAGCATGTTCATTCCAATGCCATAACTATGGAAGGATTACTCATTTTCTTCATAAATACCAATTCTTCTCATAACCTCAACATTTATACACTACAACAGAACAATTAACAAATCTCTTCTCTTGAAGATTCGTGTACTTCCCTCAAAATATATATCTCCATAGTTCTCTGCGAACAGAAAATTGAATCGTGTTTAAGACTAAAATTTGTACAAATGGAGCAAATTATATCCTCGCCTCATTTTTTAAAACAGAATTTAAAAAACGTTATTAATTTTTATGGACGTCACAAAACATCGGGTTGACATATTAAATTTATGCGATATTTTGTGTTACAAATAAGATAGGCGTATTAGTTACTATTATTCATACATACAAAGTAAGTTAAATATAAGAACAGGAGATAATTAAACTTTTGGATGATTTAACTGACATTACCCAGCAGAACCACCTTAATGTGGATATTCTATGCGCAACTTCGCAACCAGTGCCCTGGCCTTCGTCACCTCACCTGGGGTAGGTTTCCGAAGCTGAGAGCGGGTGGAGAGAAAGATCAGAGGGGATTCGAGGGCATCAAGTCACTTACGGAAGGTCGAATTCGTGTACAAACAGCTGGACCGTATTTCACGGAATTTCTGCTACAACACACGTGCTTTGGGATGGAACGTAGGCAATCCACTGTAAATTTACCTGAGATAAATCAGGTTAAGTCTTTGCTTTACTTCTGAGCTACATATTTTCCACCGGAAAATTTGTTAAAATCTCTTTTTTTTACATGTTTTATGTGTACATGTATAGAGTGAATGAATTGAAATTATACTATTCCAACATATTTAATGTTTTTAACTTTTTAGTTGTGTTTTAGACAAAATAACATCATGGTATAAATAATGTTGATTTACAGGAACAATCAGCACTGTTTCAAAATTTAATAAACGTTTTGGGAGAATTTGAAACGGACTGATATTTTTATAAAAGAGAATATTTATCAAGAATAAACAGGAATATGTGTTGAATCGTGATATACGCAATACAAGAATTTTAAATCGCAAAAGATGCTTAAAAGTATTATTCAAATGACACAAAAATGTTTTAATGAATTGGTTGAAAATAGTTTAGTGGTAATCTTTCTAATCTTTGTTACAATGACTTCTATAAAAACAAATTGAGGAAAAGTACAAAATATTGTTTAATTGAGAGGAAAATCATTCAGTGAAAGTTTGAAGTGCAACATTAATTCCATAGATTACTTTTGATGTTTAATGTTCTTAAAACAATTATTGTAATGAATTTTGATCAAAAGAGTACTCGTTTGCGGTAATAAAAGTGACATATAAAATTCCAAAAAAATTATTGGGTTTATTTATAATTATTTTCAATGGAGATATGCTTATATGAATTAGTATTAAACGAATCAAGTGAGTGATCATAAGTAAATTTCTGTAACAATCAAAATTAGTTTCATTCAAGTTCTTTTCTTCGGGGTAGAGAGTGCGACGGGACGAGTTAAGAAATATATTTATCTAGAAAAATCTACAGTATTAAAGGATCATTAATGTCAGCACTCATTAACAAAGCGGTTTCCTCCAACTTCAGAAGGAATCTTCGCCCGCGAAACTTCGCGCAGCGGATTTCATTAAAATCTCTCTGCTACGTTCGTTCTCCAAAAAATCTTTTTTTTGAGAACTCGGACCTGTCACCGAACGCAGACGATAAAACGATTAGTCACTTTTTGCACCAATCGCGGACAGCGTTTCCAGAACGATCGACTAAGAGAGAGCTGTCCCGCGAACTGCGAGTGCGCACGGAGAATAAACGCTCAGGATTTATACTAAAAACGGAGGTATTTCGTGATACAAGAGGAAAAAGGTTATCTTTACAGACGAGAGCGAGTGTAATGGCGAGAATAAGGTCGACAATGTAATATCAACGAAGAAAGAAGAAAACATACTATTATCACATCCATACTGTAGAAATGAAATCGTAATTTCTTTTAGACTTTCACGTAACAGAAAATATGAGTAGCATGTTTAAACAAGGAAATTAAGATACCTTGAAATGTGGAAATGTAGAATAAATTTTTTCTGGACTCATTTAAACAGATTAATACATTTACCGGTAATTACTCCCATGATACTTGTCGAATTCTTGATGTTGAATTGAACTGAAAAGGGATTTATTTGTTGTTTACAATATGGCTACAATATAGCATAGGCGGAGCTGAGGTCTCGTTCGTCTATGATTTGGCCCTTTTCTTGGTGTTTCGAAACGATTTGGGGTGCAGTCATTTCAAACCCATTTTACGAGACCAATTTTATGTTTCACGACCATTCCATTGAGAAAATCATAATTCAACTCTGTAGCTACAAATTTTGATTGGTTTGTATTGAAATATATACGTTCAAGAGATTTCTCAACGGCTCAAAAATTGAGTTTTAATCAAAGTAATTATTCACGTTTTATAAACTTCAGAAAACGTGTTGAATCAAGAATTTTCCGAAACCACACGTTTTTTTGCACATATTATGAATAAAACGAGTCACGTTTAAAATATATGCGTCTAGTAAGGTCAGTGTAGAATAAAACAAGCAACATTTCATTACTAACGATGTTGACATTACTTTCGTCTTCTAGAATGTTAACATGGTAACATTGTAAACGACCACGTGGTAGATTTTATTCTCTCAATTTTCATGCTGTTTCTTCCGGGTCATTTTCTAATCGCATAAAAGAGAAAACTTGGGCACTCCATACACACTGTCTACGTTTACCGCGGAAACAAACTTGTTCAACTATTGTTGTATATTAAGTTAATTTTTTACTGAAAATTATTACGAATATTATGCTAACGCGTGATATGGCGTGCATTTTCATGAACTGCAACTGTAACTCAATATACCTTAAAATGGTGGGAGAAAAAAAAAGTTACAAAAATAGTTAAAAATAAACTGTAGTTATAATATACCAAACGTAATTGTAAATATTCAGTAACGATATTACTTCTTCTTTAAGAGGTGTAAGAAACACATGCTGCAAAATGTCGCATCAAATAATAAGCTTCTAATATTCACAACGTATTAATGTGTTTTTGCAAAAACTGATATTATATTAATTTATTGAGAACTAGCTGATTACCCCCCGGCGTGGTCCGTGTTTTTCTGAGACTAATATACTTTTACTCAGGAATAAATAATATATATCTATACAGTAAGATCATAATGCTTATATTGTACTTACTGATTTTAAAACACACGCGGCTGCACTATTTCATTAAAAATTCTAGTAAAATCTAAACTATTCGTCGAAATTTTACAATTTAATGACATTATCCATCTTTCAAAAATGAACAAAACAAATAACCCATTAAATTTGACTATGATTGATTTTTCCTTCTTAAATTACTCATAAATTGAAGTGTTTTAACACTTCTATTTTTAATAACATTTTATCAATTATTTAGGTTAATGTTTTTAGACAGACATATGATTTCGCGGACTTATTTGTAGTACGTTTTAGGTAAACAATATCACCATGAATAGTCGTCACTTATTTCTAACCGTTTTTGCTGCGTAAACGAACACAATTCTCTTTTTATTCGATTTTATCGACATTTATTATCAAAAACCATTTCTTTCTTTCTTATCACATATTTTAAAACTAAAGTTAGTTTAGATGACTAGGTTGAACATTTCACTACGATTGGTTCTTTGGTTTAGTCATGATCAAGTAGGAAACAGACACATTATCGCGTTACGCATTTATATATCAGTAAGTATGAGTATATTAGAGAAGGTATTTTTAAGATTGGCATATTTACTAGTATTTATATTCAAGAGAAGTGGTTGTGGTTGTGGTTGCCAATGATGCGTAACCGATGAGTCTTTGTTTCCACGTCCAAGAAAATAGTTGGAAAGCCTCTCGATTCGCGTTCGCAGCCAATCCGACATTTAATGTTATTTTCGCTGAATTCCTGTATGGTGATCAGGTCGAATGTTCAAGCGGCGACAGTGAAGATGTAAATTCTCCCAACAATATAGTTCTATTTTAGACTACGAAAATAACATGGTTAAACATAAATTTCAGAGAAAATCATTCTGTGTGAATTATTCTTGGCTGAAAACAACGAGAAATATATATCTACAAGAATTTCTGGCAATAACCTTGACAAAATGTTTCATCATTATGTTCGCTAACCAAATTCAATCTTCAACTTTCAACATTTTCTTCTTATAATTTTTTCTGCAATGCATACCTTCACTCTCCACATAATATATTTACGTAATAGGTAAACCTTTGCTTCTCTTGAATACAAGTTTAAACACAGATCATCAAAACGCCTTTTCTAACCTTTTCTAACATTCTCTCTCTTTGAAAAGAAATTTCAAGCTTGAACCTTGTAATACATCAAAGGAACCTACATTCCCATCAGGAATGGTCCAAAGCAACCGCATCGCTTCCCTCACGAGGCGTAGACTTCCTCTCGAATGCGTAACCCCCACCCACCCAACCGCAGTGAGAACACATGGGTGAGAAAAACGAAGGACAATTGCCCCTCTGAGACGGCATTGCACGCACTAAAAACACTATAAACTCTTTCTGAAAAACTTGCCGACGAAATTCTCTTCATCTTTTCACCTCCATTTTAGTTTCTTGGCTTACGAAAAGTATCATAAAAAGTTTTTGGTTCCGTTGGGCCAAGTTCATCACTCTTTCATCGACCACCACTTTATCTTTCATTTTATGTTTCTTTTGCTTGTTGCTTCTTGTGATTTTAGGCCCTGGTCAATCTCACTGTCAACGAATTTACTAGATTGTTAAAATTATTAAAAAGGAAATACAAGAACAAAGAATCTTATTCACAATGCTTACGCAATTTCAACCGTACAATTAATTTGACATTAATTTTAGTCTTTTTCTACTGGAAACAGAAAAATTGAGTTATTATGACGTTCTTGATATAACTATTGGTAATGTTTGATTAAATACAAACTTTCTATTTTGAGTATTCGGAAACTGTTTATAACCCGTACTTTATCACATTATAAGAGAAACTTTTCTGTCTTTATATTGCATACACATTTCCCTCTTCATTAGCTGTGAAAACGATGAATGTACGAGTATGATAAAAGAACACATTACATTAATCATTATATAAAACCTTTGGTACAGAGAATCCCTTTACTCCACAAATTTACGAAAAGGGAAATATATAAAATACATGAAGAAAAAATAAAACTGATAGATTCGTCTATAATTATCGACGTAAGTATTAGTTTACTTAGTGTCAAAATAATGGTTTTAATAAAAGTTTCCGGTAATGCTTTACTGTCGAGATGTTCTAACAATATAATTGGCATTAGATAAACGTAGACACGTACAAATTACAGTTGTGTATAGCGTGAAACAATAGAATTTATTCCGTGTACCTAGTTGTGGGAGAAAGTTTTGTAGTATTTTCGGACAGGTGAAGACAGGTGTTTTTGGGGGAGGAATTGTATAAAATTTCAGACGGCTTAAAGAAAATATACTTATTTTTAAAATATTATTTTCACCCGATGTATAAACTGATATTAAACTTGTCTATTCGTGCACAGTAGGAAAAGTTAGATCTCGGGAGAATGTTCATACCATGCTACAAATGTTCAATTGTACGCATATACAACAGTTCCAAACGTCTATAAAAGTAATAATCAACAAAATCCACGTTGAAATATTTCTTCAATTTTACTACAATTTGGAGAATTAATAATAATGTTGTTTTTTTTCTTTACGTCATATCTATTATGAATAGACCCAGTCCGTGCTGAATGTGTGAACGTGACAATACTGCATACTCTCCGCCACCACGGCCAAGCCGCCTGTGTTGACAAACGGTATGGCTACTATTCCTGAACTTTCCAGTAATATCGGTTTTGTCTAGCAATATAATGCTGAATATTTATCGAATATAGCGACCTTTGAAGTTTTAGTAACGACTTGTGAACGCTATATGATTCACAAACACGACGTTTCTACGTGTGTTTATAAGCTAGGCAACGGGTCGAAATTTTTTTAAGAAGGTTTCGTTCTATCGCGCAAAATACGAAAATCTAAGACCCTCCACGTATTTTTGAAGAATCGTAGAGGAGGTCAAATTTTGTAATAAGCCCTCAAAGTGCGTAATTTGCTATTTTTCATGTTNTTATGTCAGATATTGATCCTAGACAAAAAGTTAAGAGCTAGTTGTTGGTATTAATAAAACCTATAAATTGAGAACTAAGTTGAAACCTGTTTATTAGTTATTGCAAAAACATTAAAAACCACTGTTTGGTTTTTTTTGTTTTTTTTTGTTTTTTTTTGCAAATAAGTATAGCAAAATGCAACGCTTTTTAATTTTCATGATTTTAAAAGATAGCCCTAGTGATAACAAAAACAATATAATTTTGTGGTATTTTTCAGTTTAAAGCAATTTTCGATGTAGTCTCCGCTATTTGATGCGCGAAGTTCTAATTTTGACAGCTTAGAGTCTGGCATATTACGCAAATATAGTAGACCAAAAATATCCTACGACCAATGGGAGCTGATTTAGCAAGTTTTTGACTTTACCATTGATTCCTCGTTGCCGGATTTTTTACTTCATCCTCGTGTGTTAACAATTAATTTATTGTAGTTCTATCCTCTTCACGTAATGGCATTACGAAATAGTCATCTGTGTAAATTCTGATATATAAAAAAGTTTATAAAATTTAAAACAGTTATTTGGACTGAGAGATTTCCTGATATTCCAAGATTGACTTTTCAAGACCACCCATCATGAACATTTATTACATAAAAAACGACTTTCTTTGTTAGTTTTAAATTAAATAACTTAACAATTTTTCATCACGAAGTAAAATTTGGTTTGATCCAAAGAGGTTATTGTTTTAGGATTATTCAAAAAGTTACGTTTTACTCAAAGATATTTGTTTGGAAACTTCAAAAAGACTATCCTTTTCTTTTTCAGCCTCATAAAACATTCCCATTTAACATTTGCGAAATTCATAGAAGTATTAAATCATTAATTTCGCCTAGAACTAATCGCACACGTTGGCCACTTTACAGTGCCCGCGAAACAACCTTCCCCTTCTCTAGAATCTTGCCTGCCAAAGCGATCGCAGTGCGTTGGCTGTGCAGCTGTACCTGTGTCACCACTTCTCACGGAGCGCTTGGTGTGTGCCCTGGAGGCGTGTAATAAGCGATAAGCCCATTACGTGGGTTCTTCACACTCCATATCACCCGGTTACACTCGCCGCCGCTACGTTGCTTCTCACGTCACTTCGACGCTACGCACTTGTCCTCGATGACATTTCACACGAATAAAAGCATGACGCGTTGGTGATGCGTAACTGTTCAGGATATGGAGATGAATAATTATTGAATAACACAACCAAATTTCACAGACGGGATTTAATACCTATTAAAGAAACTGTACAACGTTTCCCCCCATCATCAGACAAGTAATGAAAAACAATTATTGTAACTGTTTTACAATGGGAAATAGGAAGAGAGTTTACAAAACACAGATTATATGGATCATACACAAAGTCAAGGTATAAGGCAACAGAGACAACAATAATACATAGAATGTTTATATTATGAGTACAGAGACACGGAATCACAGAATATTAAAATTATAAAAAGTATAAAAATGTATTAAAAATTACTAAATAAGTGGTAAATAATATAGGAGTTATATTCAGAAAACAAAATGACACAACTAAAATCATAATAAAAATGTTATTAGAAATATATCAAAGGCATTGAAGATTTTAAATGTAAAAGAAAAACATGTGTTGAACCTCAGAGTTGATTGTTGGCAAAGTATTAGCAGTATTGAATATTTAGGTATAGAGTGAAATAATGTCGATTTATTAACAATGTGATACTTTGCAAATTGTTTACTATTTTTTTCGCAGTGCTATATTAAATTTTTAATAAATTTATTGTCAAAAAAGCAGTACAAACTGCGTATGACCACGTGGAGGACAATAAACTAATTTACTCTCCGGAAGCAACCAAGGGACCATCCCATCAATTCCGATCAAGGGCCCTAAGGCAGAGGCGGATTCAAAAATTTCAGCAAAAGTTCCTAGATAAGATAAAAAGTTAGCTGCGATAAGATAAAAAGTTACAATACATATATAATGTCAATATGTTTGTAATTTAACGCAAATATGTTTGTAAATTTACATGTACAAGTTATTATCAAACTATAGATTATTCTGAGTATAGTGTTTAAAAATCATAAGAGTTGAAAAAACACTAAATTCACGATTTATTGTTACAATAAACACGCCCCTA
>NNCF01141745.1:106534-141249 GCA_002313205.1 Laupala kohalensis
GGTGTAGTTGCAAATCAGAAAATGTGATTTTTGTGTCTGCCAGGTGATGTTTTAGGGAGATGTTTGCCAGGTTAATTTCGTGGTTTATTTCTGGAACGTTGAAGCGTGGAGGCAGGCTAGAGAACACTATGTTCGTGTGCAAGGAGACAATTTTTGGTTTTTGTAGATGTTCAGACGCGTTGAAATGACCACCCAAGTTAATATCGTTCTGCCCATGTATGATGATTGCTGTAAACTGCTAAACGCTTTACGCTTTTTGGTTGTGGTAGATGAAAATGTTAGGAGTTATCTTTATTTGGGTATGATATTATGCGTGAGCACGGAATAGAGGGAATATAATTATTCATTAGGGCATTGAATGAATTTTTATGTACAACAATCAACGGAAATTCTAAGAAGAAGGTATGATGTATTTTTCAATTACATGTCGAATTACGAACAGAGCAACACGTACTTATTGTAATTTCAACTTCAAAAACATACCTCACCAGCCATTTATAGAGATAATTGTAACTATGATTGATGTGGAAATACATTGCGTCTTATGGAGACTACAATTATTTATAAAATGAGACCAACTTTTAAATCACGAAACTGATGGAAGTTTACTTTCATTTGTAATAATTTTTTCCGTCGTATTTTTACATAACTTTTATCTACACGTCACCGGACATTTGGGAAAGCCATTTATCCTTTTCCGAGGTGAGATGCACAAATCACGAAACCGTTGTGCTCCGCCGCCATGTTTTTACATGCTCTTTTGCTTTTCGAACGAGTTCCTGAATATTGTTCGAACTATAATATTAACCGATAGACAGAAGTTAAATCATGTTTTTTCACCATTATTATTAATATTGTTGTGTTTCGTGACAGCTAGAGTAAAAATAAAGAAAACAGTTATGTATCTCATTGATTTGACTAACTTGCAGTGCTGTTCCCACATTAAAGGAAAGTAAAACCTACTTTTATTCTTTTATTCATTAATTCAAACGGGTTATCTCTTTGAAAGTAAAATAATGCTCATTACTGAATCACTCATAGTATCACCCTAAAAACAATAATAACCCCACAGCACAAATAACTGGTAGGAATAGCGTATTAACAGGAGGGTGTTCCGAAGAAGAATACTAAGACATCAACTCGTTCCGGAGACCGAGCTATTGTGTATAAAAAATCGAGGGAGAGCCGAGAAAAACTACAGAATATTTTGAAATAAAGGGAAATCTTCCGAAATGGTGTCTTAAGTTATTTTCCCGAGCGATTTGGTTATGATCAAACTATGGTTCGAGAAGAACGTAGACGTGGAACCCAACATATCCTCATTTTCCACCTCCTACCTAACCCGAAGGCTGACGTTTTTCTTAAATTTACTCTAGACTTCATCTGAGCTGGAAAAGCAGAGCGTGTTCATAAGAAATCATCTGATATATGTGATATATTTGTTTCTGGGTGGTTTCTGCGTCAATTGACGTTTCATCCTCCATAATAAGACATTCTTCAGGGCAAATACGTGTAGCTTATGGAGGGGGGAATGTCGTTTCCTCCACAGTTGACGCAGATATACTCAAGTTATCGAGAGTTTGGACACCAAAAGAACAAAGATGGCGGACTCGAGTGGTGTATCAGGAGAGCCACCACCAATATTTTAGAACAAAACCCCCACACTCGTTAATTTTTTGTGTGTGGGGCTTTACGGCTCATGTCGACATCAAAGGTCATTGGAGCCCGAAAAACTTGTACAGGTAGGGAAAATGCAAGTTACGCACTAGGGAGAGCCAACATGACTCTCCCTGCGTGTGGGACTCGTCGAATGATACAACCCTACCCACTAAAAACCCTCCTGATCTACAACACACCAAAACATATCTCACAAAATACATCAAAGGGGAGTCTAAAATGAAGGGGGTACATAACATGAAGGGGGACAAAAAATGAGGTGTAGGACAAAAAATGAGAGGAGTGAGGAAAATGAAAGATACTCTAGCCCTAATGGCGTCGGGATCGAGAAGAACAAGAGGTGATCAAAGGAGATCAGGAAAGAGAAAGGAAGGAGCATTGCACAAGTAAGTGGAAGTAATGTCAGACTCAGCTCGGAGCCCCATGTTCGCCAAACACGTACTTACTAGATGTAAGTCCCCTGGGGGGTCCACACTCGTTAAGACTTGGACTGCCTCAGATTGTCGTTTGATATTAAAATCATTGTTTGGTAGCACTTACACATACCTTACAGGTGTACCAACGCTATGGAAACAACAAAGAGACTACCGTAAAATGAATTTCGTTGAAAGTAGATTAAAAAATGAAGATTTCTTGAATAATTTAAGCAATGTACTTTATGAATAGGAATATTAATTTTGTGTCACTCTACAAATGGAAAACAGAGGATTTTAAGGACAGGTTCTCCTAGAGGTATTTTGTCAAGTTTGGTGGTAGTGAATACAACGTATAAGATGAAAATATCACCAAGTCGAGTAGTATACGACACAAGGGGAATCAATTGAGTAGGTTGGCAGTTCTCCCAAATTTGGTAACTTTTCAGAGGGCAGCTGTACTATACTACTATNGGTCTCGTAAGCCTACAGCAGCAAATGATTTATTTTAATAAGTTAAGCTACGTACAATATTAATGCAATGACATGCGTGTACTATTTTTCTTGAACTAATGCCATTTGATATTCATTTAGCGTTCTTGAGCTAGAGTAAAAGATAGATTTAATACTAAAGTGCATACTTCAAACAGTGAGTCTCTAGGAGCGCTAGCCACTCAAAATTCCTACCAACCAACCCACTGACCAAAAAGTGTACTGCGGTTGAAGATGCGTTATACTCTACAGGGAAAGTCTAGACTCCACAACACACTCGTATAGCTCAAGAATAAACTCTCTAAACTCTATTTTGAGTAAGGGACGAAAAAAGACAGCGTTCTAAACCAACTTCTAGGACATTAATACTGCAATAAATATTTGAAGTTTTATTCTACAACAAACTGCAAAAAAATCAAGTTTTTTTTCTACTATTGTGCTGGAATATTTTTCAAAGAATTGTTTTCACTTCTCTCAGTTAAAATTTCTCGTTAACACATCACAAGTTTGACAACTGCACTATTAACTTGAAAGATCATTAGGTGGTCAAACCAAAAGATTTCCAATTTATTTTTTGTTCCTAAATAAGCTTCTCCCAGCCGTTAGACAACGTTCTTGGTATTCGTTATGACGGAATCATTTAATTCATCTATTTTCCAAATTAATTTTATGATTAGAATATTAAAAAGTAGTATAGCGTATATCGGTGGTGCAGTCATGTCAAATGTAAACTTCGAAAGAAGAAAAGAGTTACACAAGGGGATAAGTGATGAAATTAATTCCCCTGACATTACGCTATTCGAAACATCTTTAGAAGTAGAGTAAATAAATAAATGATAAACCATCTAGTAAGATGCTCAAGATTATACTAGTACTTGTTTTCTTGAAAAGAAATTCAAATTCTTTTTCCATCAAATGAGAACACATTGAAGAAGAACAACAACAACAAGGAGAAGAATTTTGTGGAATTAGAAACAACAAGATCTCAATGTTACTAGAGAAAGACTTGGTGCTGGCAGTATAGGCGAGATATTTTTATCCACAAGTGGGATGATATTTGTGAAGCAATAATGTGGAACGTAGAGCTATTTCGGTCTACTATGACAATAGACTGCTACCATGACTCCATAACATTCTGCACAAACCATTTTAATCACTAAACGTAAGTACTAACATTAAAGAGTGTCTCACTAACAACTCCAATGAGTAATAGGTCAAGGAGTTTGGGTCTGGACCCTTTATTGCGAGAACTCACTTAATTGTACAACGGCTTTGCGTAATTAAGGATACTTCTCATCGTAACAATTAATTTCTGAGAAGTGTCATTAATCGAAAGAATTTCTCGAGTCTACATGTGTGGGACCATATGGAATTTCTTTTCACTTTATACAAAATTATTTATTAAAGAACAACGATACAGGTAATACACATATAATGTAATTCTCTTTTTTCATATCAAGAATGTCCGATTCGAAATACACTACTACTATTCCGAAAAATTCGGATAGTAACAAATAATACTGCAAGTGGGTGGGCATAAAATATGTAGAAAATTTTTCTCCGCGTGTTAAGAAGAACGTTGAAAAGAATAAAGATAAATGTGCTGTCGTTTCTGCTGTAATTTTGTGGAACAAAACTACAAAATGATAATAAATTTGTTCTTTGGAATATTTCGCCCCATTTTTTTCTGTGCTGTGATTCGGAGGTAGCAGTAAATTCATAGACTGATTTATTAACTACTAAGGATACACAATGTTTCGACAATCTTCATTGCATGTCTGATTTTGATTTATACTTCACGAATATCAAAAATATACGGTAACTCGAACACTATTTATTATTTTATTCGAAATGTTTCTAAATCTAACGCAAAATATATGGTTTGAAAAGTGAACAGTTAAATTATTTATACCTAGTGCTTACTTTTTGTCGTTTAATTTAAAAAATCTGGAGTGTGCCCCACTCAGCTTTCCAATTACAATTCATAACAAAAACTCGTGGAAATAAACACGCTGCAAAACACCAAAATTCAACCAAAAATCATAATACAAATATTAATAAATAATAATAATATACTAAAATATTATACAAGGTGATATATTTCTTAGGTCAATCGTATGCAAAATACCGATTAACCGAATTCAACGAACTAGATCAGAATAACGCTACAACAAAGCTTCAGATCAGTGCATGAGAATCATAAGGAGTAATATGTCTAGTTAACTATATAATAATAACCATTTTGAAAAAATAAATTCCAATTCAGAGAATATGTATGTAAATATTATTGTTACTTTCTCACCGATCATTATTAACAGAACTTTGTTCAAACATTGCTGTTGTTATGATTTGGACGTAATCTTTTATGTTTCTCGGGTACTAAAATATTCCCGGAACTTCACCCACGCCCGGCACAACACACATGCGTCGATGCGTACCATCATTGTGGACCACGTGTAGCACGTTTCGACTCCTGCTGACCGAACGGTCGACCGTCTCCACACTATCAGCGTTGCGAGTAAGTCTTTGATGTGGCAAAGGACTTCGCGTCGATCTTCCGTGACGGATCGCTCCACCACCGTTCTCTCTGCCTTCATGCTGGAGAGACGCTAGCTCCGGAATTGTCTCCGTTCCACGCCCGAAGCCAGGGCACTTTTTGAGAACAGATGGGAAGGCCACCCATGATGTTTCCCTCCGCAGACACGGAGGCGGTGAACTCGAGGGACATGATTTCGCATCTATTAAACTCTGCGGTGATAATAAAAACTGGGTACCCGCAAGGTTCAGTTCGTAGTCGCGCTTCTCTGACGTCTAACTAGATCTGGAACAGATATCAATAAAACGGTTCAGCAAAGTTAGTTCAACTGAAAGGTTTTCAGTGAATTAGAAAATTTGCACAAATAGGTGTTCGCTTTGATCAGTATAAATAAATAATTAAATGTATTGTCAAAAAATCAGTTAAAAACTGTATATGAACACATGGAAGACAGTAAACTAATTTATTCTCCGGAATAAAGCAAAGGACCATCCAATCAATTCCGATCAAAGAGCCCTAAGGCGGCCCTTCGATAAGAATAGAGAGTTATAATATCAACGGACTACCAATCAATTGGTATTCAATAAAACGCAAAAAAATAATAGCTCACAAGTACGTAATATTGTCGATCTATACACTATTCGGAATATACTGCTTATAAATCGTAACTATTAAAATAACTCGAAAATCGAGATTAGATCGAGATTCAAGAACCTAGAGAACCTATATATAAAATCCGCCTCAGCGCGAGAACAGGATGGGGTTATAAAACTTTAAAATCTTCCAATCTGATCAGTATTCTTTTATTTGAGAACTATATATATTTAATGAAGGTGCATGATATGTTTTACGTGCTCAAATTAATTCAAACTCATTTTAGCCAAGCCCATGTATTTTTATTATTTTTATTTACGAATGAATGGTAATTGACAAGGTTGCTTTCACGGATATACCTTGGTTAGAGAGGTCAATAGGGCATTCAAGGCAATTGTTTCTGTAGGCAATTCTTGCTGTATAGAGCATCCTTTTGTGTTTCGTAGAATTTTAATGCGTACTTACAATTTTAATGTTCATGTTCCCTTGACAATATTTGTCTTTATTACAAGCATTCTCAGATAAACATGTTTACGGTCTTAAGCGTCGTGATTATTGAGTGTTAAACGTCTTTTAAATCCGTGACATGAAAGAGGAACGTTGTACATGCTTCACACCACACCCTACAGTTTTTCTCGCAGTGTTTTCAAGTTGTCTTCGTGGGCGAGAATCTCGTAATTCTGCTATACGTGTTGACAGCCACATAAGATTAACAGCTTTTAAATTAGCGGAGTCTTGCGTGGAGTTGTTTTTTGTGTCTCACAAACAGCGATGTGCACCGTTGGTTATTTCTGTATTGCATTGGCTAAAATAATTACGAGAATGATTAAATATTCTCACAGGTTGCTTTCATTATTTTTCTCATTGAGAATGAAAATTAAACTAATTAATTCATACTTATAGAAACATTCTCATAAACGAATGCAATCTTTAGATAGATAAATGTAGAATGAAATTCAACATTAACATACACTCTATCACAATGAAAGTTGTTGAATTTGTGTCTTATTTAAAGACTTGATGTAAACATTTAAATTATTAGCGCAGATGATTAAAATTATAAACTACGGCTGAAATAAAATTGAATACATTTAAACTTTGGCAAAAATTATTGATTTGGAATTCAGTATGAGACATAATTCTACAATACTGAAATACATTTTCCAAACATTCTGGCGACTTTTTGAAGGAGAAAAGCAGGAATTTCGTTGTTGAAAGAAAGCGGAAAGAAGATAGAAGAGGACAATAGTAATATATGAATGAACGTGAGTGTCAATTGTGTTGCCTTTGTTCACATATCTCCCGCTTGAAATTGCTGGTCCTTGTTAAAAAAGATGTAGCATTGTGTAAATCATATGAGTGGCGTCGCGGTTAACGGTTTCGCGATTAGTGCTGAGGATTCTGGGTTTGTTTCGGTCCTATTGGAGAAACACCCAAAATCTATTTTCATATCATAAATTCAAGCAGAAATATCCACGTTTTGAAATGATTTCTTTCTATACGATGCACACAGTATCACGCAGTTTGTTAAAAAGATATCTCCACAGAAGCTGGTAAAGTACCTACTCCCTAATCTTTGGTAAAAGCCAACACTTAGAGAACTGCTGTTATCCGCATATTACTTTCACGAACAACGCGCACACGTTCGTTCGGGAAAACTGGTACAAATTGAAAAAATATATATTATTAATAATGTATCAAATGGTCGGATAAATTTCCTAACAAACAAACATTCATATTCATATCTTAGAAGGATATAAACAAGAAGAACCACAAGCAAAATATTCATAGTACAGTCAAAATTTAAATATATATATATATATATATATATATATATATATATATATATATATATNTATATATATATATATATATTCTTTTTTTTCAAAGGATCCAATCAACTGTTCGTATGCGAATTGTTGCTAAATTCAAGTTTTTAGTAAAATAAAATTTTGGTATAATGATCACAAACTTTAACAGCACGTATGAAACATAAAAATTAAGAAAAAATGCCCTAAACATATGAAGAGCTAATCAAAGTTTCTCTCTTTCATTGTTCAAAATATAAAGATACCTCAGTACTAAAAGAAGTCACTTTCTACCCAAGTGACAGAAATAGAAAGAATGAGCTATTGCAAAAACCTTAACTAAACGTTTATTATTTTTTAACTCATATTTGTTTTTCACCTTTATACCGTACCATCGATTTAACTCTGCACTTATACATCGCTGTAAATAACTCGGGATGATATCTCTGGATCTTGGTATAAAATTCTCTAGTTGATATCTCGGAATACATTTTCATGAGTTTACGTATTTGTTTATCCATTATTTATTCAATGATTTGAGGCATACATAAATATTCATCGTCTTTTAAAAGTATCGCTCATTTAGTCTACTTCACAAATAATACGCATTTGTTGCGTAGTGCTAGAGTTACGGTAAAATAGGCGTGCGGTGGGATGAAACATTTGGAATTGGCATGGCGTGCAACAGAGATCACGGCAAAAATGGCTGTGTAAAGGAAGAGTCACACTAGAGAAAGAGCTCCGTCCCCACGTAGCGTTGACCGCCGACAGTGTACATCGGATCAGCATCGCAGAAACCAACGCAGCATGTACGTTTAAATGGGATCGTCCCCACATTCGACATTGCGTATCTACCCCGCCCGTTGGTCATTTCTACCATCGACATGTTACAATGTCTCAGCGCGGCAACACGTAAAGATATAGCGCTCACAATCTTATGGCACAATCCCCACATTGCGTTGTCGTCTCGCGACCTTGATTCGCTTCTTAGACATTTGAACCAATCAGAAGGAAAGCGTAGGAGTGAAATGAGAAGCCCACTCAGCTCTGTTCGTGGGAGCAGCAGCATTGCACGAGAATGCTGACATCTCCGCATGGTGACTGGTTGTGTGGGGACGGGTGAAAATTGCAAGGTTGCATTGCTGATCCGCAATGGAAGACTCGTCCAACGCTACGTGGGGACGGAACCTAACTGAGAAAGCGATGCAGTATCTTGGAGCGTGGGAGGTGATGACGGAGATAGTAATAGCTACGAAGACAGCAAGGAGAAGAAATGAGGAGCGTTTGGCGACCCTGCTTCCGAAAGCTTCTTCGCGTGGCTCCCGGAATAGCATCCACCTGCAAGTGGCGTATTCCATGACTCAACCACTAAGAAGGGAGACCAGAGGAAACAAACTGAGGGGACAGGAGATAGAAAGAGCTAAAAGGTGAAAATATCTGAAACCCACTTCATTTAGTATAATTTGGATCTTGAGGAGCGAATACTTTAATAGAATTATTCGTATCTTTAAGGTGAACGGATTCTTATAGATAAAGCCTCTACTGGAAAGATTTTTAATTAAATTTCCATGAAATTTCAATTCAAATCGATATAAAATCTATCGCTGTCACAATTTTAATACAGAAGAGAACAGTACGAAATTTATCTCGCCTCTCTGAAAAATTAAGAATGCTATTCAACAAAAGCTACAGAAATATAGTCAAACGAAAGACCATTCTTCATATACAATGTTTGAATTAAATAACAATAACTCACGAATTACTGTAATAATGACTATTTTATACGGACAGAATGTCAAACATTATTGGAAGTTACACAAATGGTTATGTGCTTGACTAGCTCCGGGAATGCTAATACTATAGAGAAATTCATGGAAAAGTAGAGAAACAAACTTCAACATGACCGCCGGGGAAGTAAAAAGCATTATGCCAACTTCAACGATGTAAAGCTCAACACACAGGGAAGTTGTCATCTTGGGAACCGTTCTTCATTTTTGAGATCAGCTGAAGTTTTATAAGATTGGTAACATGTAACCGTCATGTCTAAAATAAATGTTACAGAATAGCTATATGTGCGCTACGATGATGTTATCGAGCGATACGAGAAGCAAGACACGTAAGAAAATTATGTTATGTTGAATAAAAATGGGAGACGGGACCGAGATTCGAACTCGGTACCTTGAGCTTAGCGCGCTCATGCGCTTTCCAACTGCGCCATATGAGGAGCGTAGTCTCTACGAGACCACCTCAGAGGTCTTTGGGTCTCGCAAGTTGAATGAAAATGGAAGACGGGGTCGGGAGGCGAACGGGATGGCGCAGTTGGAAAGCGCATGAGCGCGCTAAGCTCAAGGTACCGAGTTCGAATCTCGGTCCCGTCTCCCATTTTCATTCAACATAACATAATTAATCTGTTACCTGGCGGTGAGGTTCACCGCAATTTCAGAGATTTCGCATAAGAAAGTTTGGTATAAATTCAAGTCAAAACTTCTCGGATATTACTGGGGAAATAATGCTTTAGAATTGAATGGTAATATGCTTTTTAAAGTGGAGTGTGTCTGCATGATAGTGTATCGTAAAAATTACCAATTGAGGTATGGTGGCAAGTGTGTGTACCAGTGGAATTTATTAGAGCACTATGAGAATAAATATTCTCATGACGCCATATTGGTTCCAAACTCGACACGGGTACGTTGTGAGTTCCATGAAGAATGATCGAAAACAATAGTAATTTTGATTTTGTTTTAAGAACAAGGAACGTCTAGAATGGAAACGAAATGGCGACATGATAATACTCATTCTTATAGTTCTTTAGAATTCATATGTACCACTACTAATTCAGCAAGCTCCATACTTTCTCCGAAAAGTTTGACTTGCCTATGGTTTCCCAGTTTGTACTAATCCTAGTATGAGAGTGAGAGTATGAGTATGAAATGAGTGTCAGAAAGCCAGACAATTTTTGTGACATAATAAATAAATGAATAACGAACGACAAGTGAGCGAGGGTTTTGTTTAAGTGGTGTGAAGCATAGACTAACAATGACCCTGCGATCTCTGCTTTGGGTTGTCCTTGAAAACACGAGACAGAAGATACTGTTTGGTATCGCCCTGTCTCTCGCACATTCGCTTGGAGGGGGAAGGTATTGCCCGCAACTGTCAGAGAGGGGATCGACTTGGCCCATCCAAGTCGATATGCGAGAGAAACGGATTCATCAAACTTCGCTTTCCCCTTCGGATAACAGGTACATATAATCATTGGGTCTATATCATGTATAAGTCTATGCTGTGAAGATATTGTGAGACAAAAATGTGATTAGCTAGAGATGGTTGTCAAGGAAAGATGGTAACTAGGAGGTTGTTGATTAGGGAAAGAGAGAGAAATAATTACGGGTAAATACGATGAGGAATGGAGATACTGTCCATGAATTTATGAATGAACTGTGGAGCCAAGGTTGTAGTAGTACTTTAGGAGAGAATTGTTGGAAAACTGTTATATTATATTATTTATGATCTGTGAGTATATTTTTATAAACGTAGTCAGAAGAAATATAATCTTATTGCATTCCATATACGAGGACAGAACTTAAAATGACCGAGTAGGTCGTTACAATTATATATGGGAAGACATTCTGGTTGGAAAATTTAGTATTGAGATAAGTAGAATTGAAACCTATAATGGGTTCAATCAAAATTGCTTGATTTTTGTTCATGTACTCATATTCTTCAATTGAAAGTAAAGGGAAAATCTCGTTTATTTCTTTTTTGTAAACTTCCTTTTTTGATACAAACCACTTTACGCCTATTACTCTATCGGCGATTCCTTGAATTAATATTGCCAATTCTGTCTATAGCATTCGAAATTAAATTTACTGATACCATGATCCAAAAGATTGTTCAGAATTCTCGGTTCTTTCTTATTCGTCTAAGCACGTTCCCCTCTCAAAGTCACTTTATCTTATTGTTTTACTGGTTGATCTTCACAGATTTAAACATGCCTATAAATTGTTTATATTGGTAGTTTTGAGTGCTCAATATTACGTACAATCAGTGTATGGAAACATTCTGAATCACCTTTGATAAGAAGCTAAGTGAATTCTTCTGAATAGGTATAGTCCCAATTTTACAGATTTACTTTATATTAGTTGATCAGTTTCGTAATCCGATCAAACTTTAAATTAAATGTGCTATTTTGGCCTAATACCTGATAATAATAGTTTATGTGTAATGGTTTAGGGATTCCCATAATAATTGTGAAATTTCATCTTCCAATTTCCATTTATAATTTTGCATTTTAAAATATCAATAACAATTAAAATGGAAATAAATAAAGGAAAAATTAAAAACATTTTGTTGCGTATTTTATTTTGCATATTTCTATGGCTATAAAATGTGAAAGAAAATTAACAATGGTATTTCCATTCAAGACACTTTCACAAACCGGAAATGCCCGACATAAAATGCCGGTGAAGGGACTCGAAAAGGCCATTTGCATAATTTGTTATCTCAGTTGAAACAGATGATGGAGTGCGTTAGGGACTGAGCATGCCACGTAAGCGACCCTCTACTCAAACAAAACACCCTCGCCGCCCGTGCCACCCACTGCCGTCGCTGATCAAGTGTCGGCAAACAGAAGCTCTCCTTCATTCAAGAGAAGAGGCTTTCTGACCTGGCACACAATGTCGCTTCACTTACTACCTTGTATGCTCTCTCGCCGCCATCTGCAGCGGAGGACTCTCGATTTCGTTAGAAGGCTTACTAAGTGTGATGCTAGACACGCTCTCCTAATATACTCTTACTCGGCAGATGTCAACTTAAGATTTGTTCCTTACGAGACGTTCTCCGAGAAATAATGTTTCAATTTGTTAATTACTTACCGTTTCAATAATATTTTGTATCATTACATTTTTTTTTAATTTTGTGTTTATTTTTTGTGCCCTGCGAATAGCGGAATATGCTTATCAGAGATTGGTTTTAAATTAAACATGTCCTCAAAGAGTAATAATATAATAGTTAAAATAAAACAATTGAAATGTCAGAGTGACTATATTCAACGAATCGTGGCGTCTTAATTTGGCGTACCTGCTGGTCAACATTTTTATTTTATTTGTTGAATAATAAATAATACTTTTTGTTACAAAAAAGGGAATTGTAAAACACATGGAGTTGAATTAAAATGTTTGAAAATGTATGAAAATTGCAAATCCGAAAATTTGCAAAACAAAAAACAAACGTATACAAGCAGGGAGTAGATAGAAAAAAAAACTTTTACATTTTGATGAGTTTCTACATTGCTTTTGGTGGTTTCTAAACACTACAAGGAATTTTAGTCAACCTAAGAAATTTGAGACAACTGACATTATTATTATTATTATTATTAATTATGTCCATTGTGTACAACATTCACAACATTTTACGGACGATTAAATTTCTATTGTGGTTCTTAAAATACATAACGTTTCGACTTGTGGTTAGAGTCGTCGTCGTACTTTCTCCTTCACGCTCAACGTCCTCGTGAATACTATTCTACTACCATAACATAGTTATCTATATGCATTACTGATAAAAGTTTAAGATAAAAACTATCTTCATCAGCACATTTATTTAGCTTCGCCGTTTACTTCGGATCTCAGTTTATCAAAATTCAACCACGTGTACAACACCTGGTGCGCAGACGATAAAACTAACTTTGTAAAATAAGCAACGTATGCTTCAGAAAAGCCTAAAATAAGCATAAAACTTCTTCTTAGGCATGGAAAAAAGTGTTTGCAATAGAACTTTGAATTTGAATTCCACTTCACATTTAATGCTACATCATCTCCCTTCTAACCACCACTGCCTTTTTGTTATTCTCTCTCTGTTCCATACAGTTCTGTTTTTTTGCGCATTAAAATGAACTCCCCAGAAAAAAGGATGTCTAAAATTACACATCCTAGAAACGACGATTACTGTGTGCTGATAACTTCTTGGTTGGCTCTTATTCGAGATTCATTTCTACAAAAATATTTTGAAATTAAAAAATGTTCAAGGCTAGCTTGTACTGATGCATACATTTTGAAGACATTTGAAATGTAATGATGCTAGTAATAGGTCACGCAAATATTTGTGTTTCTAACTACCTTAATTTTATTACTATTACCGTCCAATATATAATCAAAATAATAAATAAATGAATAATTTAAAACTTTTGTGTTATTAAAAGCTCAAAATATATGTTATTCGTCCATAATAAACTCGTAATTTATAAATTACTTACTGAATGAATTTTATTTGATGAAAATTTTCGTAATGTTAACGAGAATATCTGGTGTTGTATTCACGTATCTTGTGGTTAAAATTGAGGATCAATGTCCGGCATAGTACGTATTCCATTAGAGCTTCTGATGTGACACACAAAAACAGTTAATCCTTTACCACTTGTTACTGTCATGCGACCTAAATAACAAAATTTTCACTCACGTAGTCTAAATAAATTCTGAGTTGAGTGTAAACATTTTTTTCTATTAAAATCTAATGTTTATGTTATTGAGCGAGATATCAAATTTACAACAAATTCCTATTCTTGCCAATTTGCTACTTAACTTGATTTTGCATATTAAGTACAAAATATCTAATTACGAGACTTCTAGTTAAATGTTTCCGTGTCCCGCTCCCCTTTTTCTGAACCTTTCAATATCCACATGTCATTGTTTCGAACAGGACGAATACTCCAAGTTAACTTCTTAGGAGTATTTTAAATTATTCCCGTCTCAACTTAAATCCAGCTGATAGAAAAGACAGATTTTCTACCCTACTCTTAAATCAGATTCATTTTAGCCCGTACATTTATTTGTAGGATGTTTGCTCCTTTTTCCTTAATTGTGAAATGGAGTTCAGTTGTTTCGAAGTATTTGTATTAATTCATTGACAAATTGTTTATACTAATTTTTCCAGATTCTGTAATTATTGTCCCCCTTATACCGACCCCTGCGTCGTAATAATTACAAAAGAAGGCGTCATGAAAATAATGTAAGTAATTTTACAGTAAAAGGTTCCAGTATAATAGTATCATATTATTGTTTCGCTCATTATTAAATACATTTTAAAACTCGAATTGTCACTCCAAATTATTAAATAGGACGTAGTACACAAAAATTACGTCGTAATCGCCTAGTTCATGCAACTGGACGCTCCCAGTAATAGCGAACAGTTTGCTACAACGGAGACGCACTTACAGCACACAAAGAAATGACCATCGAGAGGGATTCTGGACAATGTTCACTTGATCCTCCTCGTAAACAGTGAAGAGAAGGAAAAAAAGATCCAGGTAAAAAAAGGAGAGCTGGAAAGCACCGTCGGCATTGACCAATCCCAGCACTCTAAGCAAGCTGCTCCTCTCCCCGAGACAGTATAGCCAGTTTATGCTGACATCGTACAGGTCGGGGTTTTTCTCCGCTTTTCCTCTGGGTAGAGGCGATTTTTTACGCTGCTCTCTGGGTTCTTGTCGAGGAGTGGCGTCTTATAAAATAATAAATCTCGAATTTAATAGTCATGACTTATAAGCAGTGTTTTCCGAATCTATTGTTTGATGATAATACGTACTTGTGAAATAACATTTTTTTTTGTTTTATTAAATACAAATTTGTTGGTATTCTGTTAATATTATAACACGTACGAACTTTATTCTTATCTTAGGAGTGTGTTGAAACGTTAAATCTGCCTCTGCCTTACGGTCCTTGGTCTGTATTGTTGGGACGATCCCTTGCATGCTTCCGGAGAGTAAATTAGTTTGTTGTCCTCCACGTGGTCATAAGCAGTTTGTAACTGATTTTTTGATAATAAATTTGTTGTTATTAACATTGACATTGAAAATAATGAACTGTAAATGCACAATTACGACAGAATGTAAAATATCTATGTTTAATGTATAACAAGCTAAGGTCATTTTTTGTAAACCAAACTCCACCTGCACGGGAGATGATTTAGGGTTTCGTGGCAATTAACGTGCTTTCCGAAACACCTGTCCCTTAGATACGAGTAAAATAACGTGTTCAGGATATGACGCAAATGTACGTCCGAAAGTCATCAGGACCGCATCATTCGGGAATCGTTCTATATAATTCCCTGCCCAAGAATATAAAAGACATTATGGAATTGAATATCTTCAAATCCGCGGTTAAAAACTACCTCCTGCACCAGTGCTTCTACACTGTAAAAGAATTTATTGATTTTAATAAAAGTTAAATTCGTCTTGTACTTTATCACGCCATTGCTGTAGCACTTTTTAAATAACTTATAACAATTTCAAAAACTATTTTCTTGCATGATTGTGTTGCCGTATGGCTCATATTAATTTAGTTTTATGTGTACTCAAGTTTGGCACGGTTGTGTACATAAATTCTGTAGCCCCATCCTGGCCCGGGTTTTTCTTCGTTTTTCCTTCGGGTAGAGGCGGATTTCTTATACATTTTTGACAATAAATTTATTATAGATTATTATTATTTAATTCTCGTCGGTTTTCTACCAATGTGTTTACTTGCACAGTCAGCATTTTAGACATTTGAGTTGGTCAATAATGTCAGTAATTTGGAGTCAATTCATCGCTCAATCATTGATTTAAACTCGACTCGTATTTATGGATCAAGCTTTTGGGTACACATTTACCCCACAAAATCTTTAGGTGATTTAAAATACACAACTTGGGGAAATTTTGAAAACCTTTAAAACATTTTGATAATAAACATTTAAAACCATTACATTCGTGAACGCTAAATCATAATTAAGAGATAAACAGTTACACATCAATAGCTCGCAAAACCTTAGTGGGTCCCTTAGTAATATATGATGTATTACAATGCACGTATTTTGATCATCTGTGATCGCAATATTACCGGAAAATAAATACTTGTTAGTGAGGAATGTACCACGCAAATACAGTAACAGAAAATCTGTATTTATTTCAAGTGTCTTATAATTGCAAACTCTGTTTGTTGTTCTACTAAAACACGAAATTCCTCTAGAGAATTGAAATTATCGACGGGTATGAATTGATATTGTCCGTGTTATTCATCGCATATTTCTGAGCCTTTTAAATTTTATACTGGATCAAGAGATTCTTACAAAGCTAGCTTGTTATTTGTGACTTTAGTTACGTGAACTCTGTGATTAAATTGTGTGTTTTGAGCATTTAGATTGTCCATTCCACTATAATTGTGTTTATTTGACTCCGTTGATCTGGTTAAATACAGGTAATATTATTTTAGCAGTGGTAGTCAACGGACGCGAGGGTTGTGAGTGCAGAACGATTCTACTACGTCAATCTGCTGATCGGAAAAAGGACGAATATTCTTCAGTATTAAAATTAAAATACATAAATAATATACATTTATTAATTTTGTAATATATGAATAATATTGAGATGTTCCACGAGTGCTGAATGGATGATGGCTGAATGATGAGAGAGTTTTCATTATATTGCGAAGATATCAACTCAAGTGTGAAATATATTCAATTATTTTCAAATTTCTTTATAGCTCAAGTGTATTTTTTTTTCCATTTTATTATAGTAATAAGGCCAAGCACTCATGATTTGAATGCTAACTTTTATTTTTTACTTTTTTATGTTAAATCTAGAAATCTTCAGTCGACATAATTATTTTCAAACCAACAAAACTCAAAATTTAAGGAAATGTTTCAAAGCAAGAGAAAAACAATGTCTGAAAAAAACTTTTATTATTTCTTGATGATATTTCATATTACACAGTATTTTTTTACTTGTTTTGCGCATTATTTTATATATAAACTCGCTCCGCTCCCTCGAAGATTCGCTCCCATTTGAGGCTTTGCTCTCGTGCATTTCACCCCAGATTCCTACTATCAGATTTTCCATTATAGAATCCTGACTTCTAATTGCTGTGGAGGGCACTTCAAAAGTTATAGAAAGAAGTTGCTAACACTGTTGGATTTATCATAAACACAAACGAATAAAATTGATTTTTTGAATGAATAATAATTTCTAAAAACCTGAAATATTTAAAAAACTTGATATTTTTACTGTTTTTGCAGATATATCCATTTATTATTTTTGTAAAATAAACTTAAAGTTTCAAAAGTAATTCTTACAGAGCGAATAACAACTGTGGTGTTTCTGCTAACATTTTTAACAATTTCAAACTTCTTCATGAAAAACATAATGATTTATTCATTTCGCTAAAGAAGACATCGCTAAGAAGACTTATTATTAAGGCATTATTAAGGTATAAAATGTATACTGTCCCTATCTGAAAAATACCGTTATCACATTATCAATTAAAACGATTAAATTTAATTTGTGCAGCTACCAGCATTTGGTTTATAAAACTATGTTTTCAATAGACATCCAGCGATGCATTACAGTCCCGCAAGTTGTTGTCACGCATTTTCAGTGCCCTGACTGGTATAACTTTCTCAGCTGTGGAGTCCATTGGAAAGTTTTAATGAAAATGATTTCATTTTTCATTTGCTGTTAATAATATAAAACGGCAACCATCCGTCTAACAGTTTTTTTCTGCAAAGTTTTGTTGTGCTGTCCACAGCAATTAGAAGTCATTACTCTCTAATATAAAATCTGATAGTGTCTCCGGGGTAACGTCCACACCGTATCGTCATTGGCAATCAATTTTTTTTTATCGAGCAAAATTTGTATGATTTTCCAGTTTTGACGCGGTGTACTCTACCAGGTGTAAACAAAACTGTAATTGTGCTCAATTTTGAGTCAAGTGCTGTGTGGTGAGACAATTTCCATGAGACTTTGAGTGTATTAAATTGACTAAAATGATTCCGTGAAGTGAGGTGCTTACGATTTTATTACATTGAATATGTTACATGCAAAAAATGCATTAAGCTACCTGCAACATGAAAATGTTCAACCTATTAAAGGCAAAAAACACTGACATTCGCTGATATGCATAAAAATGAAACAAATGATTCGACGCAGCTTTGTGTAATTCGGCGACCGTTTGAATTCTATGCATGAAAGTAGAAGGTACAGCATGTGCTACACCCATGGGTAACAGATGCAAAGTAGAAACGGACAATCGGTTGGATAAAGAGTGACCTCTGAAGATAATGCTTCAAAAATCGTAGAATGTGTCTTTCCATTCAGAGCATATACTCCGTTTCTACTTAAAGAAGTAAAACTTCGAAATAAGAGTGTAGTGCTACATTATAGTAAGCAGAGTAGAAGCATTCGCTTTGTTTTTATGTATACCTGCCAATGTGTCATCGACGGTGGAATGCACGCGGAGGCACTGCTCTCGTCGATCGCTTGAGCCTCTATCTAATGGAAGCTCACAAGGGTCAAGCGGACGCCCATTTCCATACGCAAATCCCCAAATCGTCTCAAATCAAACGCTCGGTTTCCTAGCCGCGGCGATTCCACTCTGTCCCTCCCTCTCTCTCACCGTAGACATTCTCTCTCTCTCTTACTCTTATTCTCCTCATTATCTCTCTCACCTCACGTTCACCACACTCTCACTTAGGAAATATGGATCCATCCATAATTAACGAAACGCGACCTGCGGGGGCGGGGAGCGGGATTTTGTGATAGCGTTACGCTACCTTACGGTGGAATAGGGGAGTCTCATAATACGTAACGTTAAGTTTTATAAGGTATATAACCTTAAAGTTTATATTTATTAGTGGGCGAGGTAAGAGGTGGAGAGGAGAGGGCTGTTGAAGCGGATTGGTAAAATCAGTCTGACTGCGTGCAAAATGAAAATTGAGAACAAAGTTTAACAAATGGTGTAACTATTGAAAGGCAAAATGAATATTTGTAGAAGCGAGTTCATTTTATCGCGAAAACAGTAAACGACAAGTAACGGTTACCAAGTATTGCATTTTTAGGGTAAATAATCATACTAAAGTTGAAAATAAATTTCATTGTTGTTCATCGAACCGCAGAACCTGGTTGGCAGTTCACGAACTAACCTCATTTGCAATCCAATTTGTTTATAAAAGGTAATGTTTCTAAGGTTTAAATCCGTTACTTTCCAGAAATTAATCGAGTAATTATGTATGATTTATAGAAATTGGTTAAGAAGGAAAGAGGAAGTCCATTAAAAAAAAGATAGGGTGATTTATTACAATTTTAGAAAATATGACTATGTGAAGCTAATTAATTTATTTTCTGAAGGCAAGGAATAAATCATTCAACCTGTTTAATGGAATCATCTAAAGAAAAACCGGAAAAAAACTCGGGTCGGGTTATGTAGAAAAGTCCGTGTCGATATGTGAAGGAAAACCCAGAAGTAAATGGGATTGAAATAACAACGCCAGGTCCATTATCTCACTGCTGAAATAGTTTTTATGGCGTGATAACTTGTAACCATACCGTTTGACCCATTGTTTCTTGATACAGCACCATTTTTTGCCTCACCTCCAATGTTTAAAGACCTACATCGTCTCTGGCTGTGCCATCGCAACAAACTTCGGATCACTCCACGAGGTGACTGAGTGTTTACCTGTGTTTAGCGTCAGCTGACAGGCAGCAGTCTCGTCAAACAGAAGGCGAAGACCATTGTGTAAACTACTATACGGAAGTTGTGAAGACAATCTTAAAGATATAGTTTACATAATTAAATCAGAAATAACGAAATATATGGTCAATGCGCGTATGCTCTCTCCGTTGAACTATTAGTTCTTTTTTAATCCTAGCCTTACGTATCCGAACGATTCACTTAAATAGTTAAAGAATGAACATTATTAAGCGATTTTAAGCGTATTAAATTGAAATATTGAGTAAAATTAAATAATTTATGTTGGATTTTGATATGTTGCTCCTTGGGAGAATCATTGACCTAAATGCACATTCATCAATTGTTGAGAAAACGAATTAAAAATTTTTGTTTTCGCGACATACCTTTTCGTAGCTGACTCAGTGATAAATTGCTGACACTGATACCGTGATAAATTTAACAATGACGCATTGACTTATAGAAATAATTGTAGGCCCACAGATGAACATTTCTTCCAAAATATTTCTGCCAACTAACGATATAGCACCAGGAAAGTGGATCTGCTACAAAGAAAGTGCAGTCATAAAAGGCGAAAGGTATGAGATACGGTTTTGTGTTTTTAATATATACTTACATCATTATTTTTCCAAATTTGGTTAATAAAATATGATTACAAATAACTTTACTCAAACGAAAAATGAGATATTAGAATCACAACATCCCACGAATTGTGAAAGAACATCGATAGCAAATTGCAGAATCGATAGAAATACTGTATCAGGGTAGAAAGTGACACATCAAAGTTTCTTTACATGCGGTTGTCCGACGTTAATGTTCCCTTTTTGCAGGAGAGAGATACCTGTCGGACAATTTATGAAACACTTTAACCTGGGTCTTGATAAAATTAGAATATGTACTATAATATTGCTGTGATGAATTCAGAAAATGACATTTATTTCACCTGACGAAGATCAAAATCCTGGAAGTAACGTTGTGAGTGAAATACAATTGTTTGTCTATTAAATATCGTAAAAGTTAATAATTAAAATGTTTTGAACCTGCCTTTGTATATTTAGTGAACTAAATTCACCTACAACCTCGTAAAAAAGCATTACATTTTATTTCGTAAAATAATTATTGCTCTGAAGAATACAATTATGTGACAAAGTACAATTGTAAACATTAAATAAAACACAAGAGAGAATAATACTGTGTGTTTGGTGTGAGGAAGAATGTGCATATATTAAATAACGAGTAAAACACTGAAGAATGTCAAGGTGAGGCGCTGGAAAAGGTGTAGCTACCAATATTTCCAGGGGAAACTTTAAAACAAAAATAAACGGTACATCCTACGATTAAAGATGAAGTTGAAAGAGGGGTACGGCAAACGAGAGATTGATTATCGCACAGACGGAATGAAAATGATCGGTTACTTAGCGGGAAAGCAAAGAAAAATTCTATTTGAAATAATTTTAATAAAATATTATTTTGAAATTTAAGCAAGTATCCGTTTTGGAAATAAACAGAAATTTAAATGTGTAATTCAGTTCTACAAATAAAGATCGATAAATTATTAACTTTTAATGAAGTAGCAAGAGATAAATATTTGTACGTTTTCCAAAATATTACGAACGCGTTTATGTGAATATTATGCATCATTTTGTAGTACAAAACAAAGCATCCCATCGCGTCTGTGCGCAAGATTTTCTCAATAGTTACTTAATTACTTAATACGTACATTCCAATTTTCGGTAAATGATGAAATGTTTAGTGAAGACGGTTTAGGTTCACTATTTGCAAATGTTTTATGTAAATTAATAAACGTCCAACGATGAATGTTGATGAAGTCTGAACAAAATGAATCATTGGAGAGAATCACGTGTAAATCGTGAAGAAAATGCGTGATGATATATTTCACCTTCTATAAATCAACCAAAAAAGTTCGTCACAGCATTTTCCCCATCTCAAAGGTAAATTCAAATATCGAAGAAAATATTTAATCGTTGCATGTGGGATCTAAATGTAGGTATCTCTATTAGCAATGGCCACTGGTGTGGCCATCTATCGTCAAACGGCCATTGGTTGCCAGATGAAATGAATGGCCATCGGTGGCTCGGCCGTTGGTGGTCACTTGAAGTGAATGACCGTTTGGCTTTAACAGATGGCCTCTCAATGGCCATTTTTACTAGAGTTATCTCCCCACCATCGACGACAACGTGTTTATTCGCAAATTGAATGGGGGGAAACTGATGATTTCCTTTTTTAAATTCATATAGTGCCGGTTGTAAATAAAATTGTGATCGTGTACAGTCAAGAATTACACGGTGAAATCATTTTTTATCATTTACTGAATGTTTTAAATACTGAAAAATAGCACCACAAAATAAGTAGCATGCCGTTGTATTATGTGATGTATGACGAAGAATAGAACCATCATTTCGAACAAGTGTTGCGGAGCCTGCGTTTGGGTGGTCGTGTTTCCTGCTGGTGGAACGTTCGTTCCGTGGCGGTCAGTTTGTTTGAACGGGCGGTTTGCGGTGGCCATAGCTCTGTGCGGTCGAAGATCCAGGATTTCATCTGTCCTCCCCATCACCCGCATCCAAAATTCACGCCTTTTAGTTTACTCGCGCACCAGTTCAAAAGAGAGAGAGACAAATAATCACGCTCTGTTGATGTGTTAATGTTAGTGGTTCCCTATATTACTCAACTTTTTTTTTGTACATGAAAGACTGCTTATCTGATTGGCGTGCATATATCTCCTCCGGATCCGCTTCTGGAACCGACACTAAATTTCGCGGGCTATAAAACAGCTAGGCGATATTTCTGGTTAAATATAGCGGTCAGCACGTTTCCTTGAAGCATGGAGCTTCATTGATGTAATGTTATTACCTCTCAATAGGAGAATTATTAGTAAAAATGTAAGATAATTTAGACTTTAAAATGATCATTTTTTTAAAATATACTGTTATTTCTTATTTCAAATCGCATTATATATTCTGACACATTTCACGCAGAGTATTCTATAGTTTGAACAACACTATTTTAAAGAAAAAATATTTTATTATTACACAACTCAATGATAACCTAGTCATCGTAATTAAGCTTCTCATCACGAGATAAGAGAAATAAATTTTCTTCTGAGAATAGGGAAGAATAAGCATGTTTATCTACATTGATAAGTCCCTATGTTTAATATTTTTTTCTCAGACTTGATGATTGAGTCCTGCTGGAGAAACCACCAAACATTTTCACTCCATTTCGTCCATTAAAAATTGCAATATTGAAAATTTCTGAAATCGGTTTAAAAAAACGTTAGTGTTTTATATGTACGTACAACATATATGTACAAACACTGATATGAGGACTAGATTAGTTTGTGAGATAATATATCATGACGTCCAGGAACAACAAAAACCTGAAAATAGTTTTTATTCCTTAGCACCGATAAAAAAGGAAATATTCAGTTAAAATTTCAATGGTCTTTTTTCTTTCATTATTGTATTATAGAGGTATAAAATTTAACACGATATATTTTTATTCCATGTACGTTACAACATTGGAGGTAACGTATGTATTTATTGAGCACGAGGTAACTTGCTGCTGTGTGGATAACATTCATATTCTCGGAAGACAACCTTCGTGTGAATCGATTTTCAGCATTGCGTTAGACGTGAACGAGGTGTCGAAGGAAAGCAGCTTGATTATTTTTGATGCGAGTGGAAACCACGTGGGAACAGATGTGGAGACTCCGTCCAGAAGGAAAAGGCGACTGGTGTGCGTGCGAGAATATCCCGTGCTGAGAAGGGCAACAGCCTCCGGCAAAAAAAGGAAGGTGTAAGACCCGACACTCCAACCCTCTGCAGGGAGATAAAAAGACTGGGCAATCCATTGAACTATGGCTGGCAGATTCCGAGAAGGTCACGCACTCCGCTGCAACCTTCAATTATTTCATTTTTCCCTTTCTATTTAAGTAAGGGTGTTCATTATATCCTCTATTTTTAAAAGATATGCAAGGTTTAAAAGATAAACATACCCATATATTTCGTATCTCTCATTGTTAGGAATCTATAAAGAATAGAGAGCATAAAGACAGNCCATATATTTCGTATCTCTCATTGTTAGGAATCTATAAAGAATAGAGAGCATAAAGACAGTACAATCAGAAACTTAACTGAAAAAATTGTTATGAAAAAACACCTCTGTATTGGCATCCTTAAGATGAATAAAGTTCAGGTAAGTATTTTTGGACAATTTTTAGAGCTATCAAGACTCCGCGTTTTATAAGGTATAATGATTTTTATTATACCAGCCGAATCATACTTAATTTTTAAAATCATATTTAAATTTTAAATCATATTTAAATATAATAATACCGTTCTTTTTCTACGAATTACAAATGCAGAATAATGAACGTTACACCATAAATTAATGATTACACCTACGAATTTGGCACTTTATTGTTTCTCATAATTTAGTTCTTTCCCGGTATAATTCTATACATCTCTTAAATTATTACTACAAGCTAGTATTATTTTTCTATTTGTTAACTCAAAGTTTGGCATTTATTTCTCTGTAATTTTAAATCAGCAGTAATATTTTTATTTTTATTTTCCAGTATCTTATAGAAAAGTTTCTTAAAACAATAAAGCAATTTAACTTGGTTAAAATGTCTAAACATCTTGAAGAGGATTATAGGAAATGGTTCAATCTACTTCTTTTGATATATTTCTTTCTAAAAGTATCTATTTCTCTCAGAAAATATACTCTTAAGAAAGGACACCATAGAAATGTATTAAGGTGTCATTATTTTAGATCATGTACCTCAAATTTTCATGTTTCCTGTGTTCAAACTATCATTTGAAACATTTTTGGGGTTTAGTTTCAGTAAGGCATTAAGTCTTCAAAATGGAGGCGATTGTTTTACATACAACTCTGTGGTTAACGTAATGCTGAAAATCGATTCACACGAAGGTTTTCTACCGAGAATATGAACACAGGACCAGGTTACCTCGTGCTCAATAAATACATACGTTTACTTCTAAATTGTAAATTGTATATGAAATAAAAGTATACTCCATAACTGCTGTTAAATGTTATACCTTTAATAATGGTACACTAAATGTTCTATTAAATTATGTGATTTTTTATAGAACCAACTATCTGGTAATTCAATTAAATCTTCATAAATAAAAAGAAGTCAATTGACGGATTTTAAATTATACATTTATTTTAAAATCAGTCAACGTTCCGATGTCTAGTTTGACATCAACAGGGCTTTATCATGGGAAGTAAAGACTGGTTAATCATAATATTATTCTACATCTTATAGGTTCTTCCGAGTTAATTTAATTTCTTACTTAAAATGTTTTCTGTTTAATAATGATATATCATATTGTTCATGTTTTACTATTGCGAAATTTCACAATAAAACCTCTAGTTCGTACAAATCCAATTTCAATTCATCTATTAAAAATATGAACATATAATCTTTAAGTTATCACATCATGAAATCTTAACGAAGGGTCAACTCAACCTCCTTAGTCAAAGTACATACAATCACTCATATAAAAGACAATATCAGGATGACCGATGACACTCCATGAGCTCACAAAATATTTTTCGCAGAGAGATTCAAACCATGGTTTACTTACTCACATTCCTGTGTAACCATGAATATAACGAATGAATATTCTATACGGAACTATTTTGCTAATTTGCTTACTGCGCAGATTACGTTACCCATGTAAGATGTTTTTGTGTGTGTGTGTCCGGGTTTGAGGAGTAATTCTGAAAATTTGTACAATTGACACTCCGTATTTACGCGGTAGAACACATACTGAGAGTAAACAGAAAATAATAACAATTTGTCTTAAATTGATCTTTCCTCTTTTATTCGCACATTCCTAAATGAAAATTGTCTATTCATTGTAACCCACAACATACCCTATTTATAATATTAGACATTACTAATAGATATACATATTTATTTATGAGATAAGTGATGACTACAAGGTGACCACTGTGAGAAANTCAGTTGAAAGAAGGTATTTTGCCTCTGATTGGTAATCACTTATTCTTCAGGTCTTTACTTTCCAATTATTCATAGCTATAAGGAAAGTATAATGAACACCCGAAAAATCGAATCTCTTCACGTCTTTACGATAATGTTGTGTGTGTGATAGATTTTTGTTTATTCTACAACATACAAAATAATCAACGTATCCGAACCGAACTTGAATTTGGTTGGAGTACATTTGGAATAGGGACCCATTTCTGCAGACTCTTTGCACACTCTTTTTGTCGCTGTAGACATGTGGGTGGTTTACTCGTGTCAGCATAATGATACTTCCGCGCGCTGCCGAACACAACCGGAAAAAGAAGGTGAACTGGGGTCAACGTTGAAATAAAATACACAACACGCATGTTCATTTTCCATCGATAATTAAAAGGAAAGTTTGGACTATAGCCGTATTCTTTGAATGTTTATTTTTTTGTTTTCAAAAAGGTAGTAGTAGAATTTTGTTTTGAAATTTTTTACTGAATTTTCTTTTTAAATTGAACAGATCTAGGAACACATTGTAACTTTGAAGAAACCTACAATCCTCTTATTTCTTTGCTAATTATTACTTAACATGAATTCATTGGTTCGTATTTTGTTAGTAGAACTAACTTTCAGTCTGTGTTATGTGACGTTACATCAAAAGTAGTTGTGTCAAATTCGAATGAATATTGTTTATTTCATAATGTTTCAGCCTTGAAAATATTAAGTGCTGTAATTTAATTACATTTTTAATAATAAGATAAAAGTTTGTCGAAATTTGTTCGTAGTATAGGGATCAAAGTTCGATTCCCCGCCGAGAAAGTTACATTTTCATTTATTTTTGTTAACATGATCTGCCTCATTATACTTTCCTCGTGTGTTTAAAATTTTTGTTGTTGCTATTAAAGAACCTTTTTTTTAATTAAAGAACAAATTTTAATTCAGCTGTGTGGAGAAACTCCGGTTCAATCAGTTTGGTGTGCTGTTGATGGTAAATCTGAGTTTTCGGATTCTTAACTATTATATAACTTATTTGTTTGATTGTTACAAATAAAAATATTCTGAATGATTGAAAGAACATTTGAGATGGAAATTCGTATGAACTGAATGAAAAGTTCTTGCAGTTAAGCAGCAAACGTAAGCAGTTTTATTCACATTTCAGTTATTCAGCAGCTATTCATTCATAGTAAAAATGTTTAAAAAGAATAAATATAATAGACTTATCATATCGACAAAAATTAATAAAAAACGTATCCGCTCCCGGNTGAATAAAAAACGTATCTGCTCCCGGGGATTCGAACCCCGGGCCTTCTGAGTTAGAACTTCTGAGTTAGAACCCCTGGACCATCAAACACAGAATCTAAGAGAGAAAACATTTGGTTTATTAAGGACGCTAGTATTACACGTATTAAAATTGTTCTACAAAGGAAAAAGACTTATGTTATATCACATTTTCAAACCAAAATTCATCTGATGTGTGAATTTAATTAAACTTGTTACTACCGTTCTCGAGAATTTTTTTTTACTAAGACATAGGTACAATTATTGCTCGCTTAATAGTACGAGTATATGATATAATTTAATAAAACATTTAGAAGAGTAAAGTCAATCAAAAGATAGATAATAATGATAGACGTAAACTATTGTACTACAAGTCAAGATGATTTGATTTAATGACAGTAATGCAATCAACCACTTATAGAATTGGCCACACCGTCACGTTCAGCCTTTTCTCTGAGCACTGTTTCTCCTTGTGTCAAACTGAGTCGCATGATTCCATGAGATGCGTTGTCCTTCCATTAACACCTTCCTGTGTTCCAGACACCCTCCCTCGTTGCCTGGAGACCAATTATGGTAATAATAGACCGTCCACGCCGACTTGATCGTTCGTTGAGTAAACGTCGAGAGCAAAAAACTCGCCACGTTGTTTGCTCTAAATCTCAGGAAACGCACGTGATGATTGAAAAGTATATTTTAAACCTTTAATGACTAAAAAAGGTCTCATGGTTTTGTTTCTTGTGAATTATAATACACAGAGTACTCCTGGTTTAGATGGGAGCGAATTTTGTGATTTTTGAACACATTTGTGAAGAGCAGCTGATATACGGAGGCCGTCATTTAATTAATTCTTGATTTTTTCTACGTCACGCATGGGGGCATGCTTTCAAATTTATAAAAGGATTTATTTTTAAGCCTCTGCGCAAATAAAATTACAAGTGCAAGTGACGGCACTTTGAAGAAATGCCTCGAGATCTCTCATCGTCTTTTCAAGTTGATCAGATTTCAACACATCATATGATAAAGATTGTATACAGAACCATGGTTCCACGATAACATGCGTCGCAAATATTTTTATTGATGCCAACGGCTCCATAACAAGTGACAGTCAATTGAGCATACGAAGATTTCGTACATTTCAAGCGAAAGTTCGGTCATTTAAGATATGCTTGTGGATTTATTTTATAATTATTAACATTTCGACTATGGTTTACAGTACCACGGCAATATTTTCTCATGTTAGCACCCGACTGATCAGGCATGTCAATGCAAAGGGTTTCCCTTACACTCTCATCATATACCAACGTTAATAAGAAGAAAAAAAACCTTTTCTAGTCTTTCTTTCGGCACTTCTTATTGAACTAATCCTATGATACCCTACGGTATCTAATAATAAATAGTTAAAGTTTGGAAGAAAATACTGGAAGATTCAATTATTTTCTTAGAGTTGGTGACACAAAACGTATGGATGATAATCCCAATGCAAAGAAACCGATTCGCTGAAACAAGTTATGTACATTATTTTCGCTTCGAATACGCGGTTATTTGCATAAATATATTTAAATCGCTTTCACTAACCTACTTCATTATTATTTTCAATTTTATGGCATAAATAAAGAATTGAAATAGTAGACTCTTCTTCGCATTATCATCATATTTGTAGTATCTGTTTCAAATTTGTTGACCTTTCATTTCGTATTTAATGCAAACCTATTGAGCATGATAAATTAAAAGTCGTTTCTATGTTGCTCATTTTTTTATTATTGGTATTAGAAAGCTTTTTCGGCTGCATAGCAACCATCGTCAGTAACATACACTGAGTGTTGAGGAATATTTTTGGCGAATGCCAAATTTCGCCAAAAATATTCCTCAACACTCAGTGTATGTTACTGACGATGGTTGCTATGCAGCCGAAAAAGCTTTCTAATACCAATAATAAAAAAATGCGCAACATAGAAACGACTTTTAATTTATCATGCTTTGATAATGTTGCTAAAGCACCACAATTACCAAGTAAACCTATTGAGTGATGAAGTACTCTCTTTTCGGTCCTAGTACGTCATCTTAAAGTAATAAAGTGTTTGTCGATACGTCTGAGTCGATTTTCAGTCACGTGCTGTCGACGTGGGTGTTCGTCGCGAGAAATTAGCCGTTTAATTAAAATACCAGCGAGAAGATATAGTACGTTATTTACGCGTTGTGACGGTAATGAGCGCTCGTATATTACATCACTGCAGTCAGTTCTTATTACGCTCTAATGCTACAATAGATGATTTCTCTTTGCACTTGATGATTGTATTTTATTTTATCGCATTTATTTGAGGCAATGCGATGTCGATGATTTGAGTGTTAGTGAAATTACGATGCCTTTAAGTAAGAAAATGTTAGTTTTTCACCATTTCGTGTTAAATAAAAAGTTTACGTTTGAAGAGGGTAATATGGAACACAACCCCATAAATTGAAAAAAATATTTTTGTTTATGGTGAGTATGGCAACTATTGACAGATAACAAAAAATTACATAAACATTTTTATTTTGGTACATCAAATACTTATTTGTATACTTATAATAGAAACATCGTTATAACAGACTAGACATCGTTTTTCTAGTAAAATGAAGATTTCACCTAACGTTCATTTTGAAATCCAGTAGTGTAATTTCTATGGCATCAGAACACTTTCCGGCTAACTATGACACTGTACTCACAGCTCACCCGTCGAGAATTGGTGAAATCTACTAACAATAGACCAGTAGCATCCTCCTTATGTTAAGTTTCTTCCGTACAGGTTCTTCAAAATTGAAACACCAGATTCGTCGTAAAATTCTTCTGGAGATGATTGACATCGCCATGGCTCCAAAGTAGGAGATACTATAATTGTTTTCCATGGAAACGGTAAGGAGACTAATCCTCTACAATCACACGCAACAAATACTCAACTAGCAACGGCACAGAATGTAAAAATTGGGTTGAAAAAGGACAATTTGCTTCATTTCAACTTCACATCACACAAATGCAGCTACATACGTATGAAATGTCGAAGGGTTCAATGTTAAATGTATTTCTTTTTTACCCCCTTCTGCTGTACTACATTTATAAAATATTTATAGCTTATGCGATGCATTTTGGTGGTAACTAAATATTGAACATCGCAAGTGTGTTTGTACAATCTAATAAAAAAATTTAGATCTCTCATCTTTCGAAACATTTGTTTTGAAGTTTCAAGAAGAAATTATGCCGCCTCTTACAATCACTGCCTTTGTGGTTCGCTCGAGAGAAAGAAAAACGTAATACAGAGTCAATTTAAAAATTTCTATGCCTGTTGTACTTCTAATTAACGGGGAGATTTATTATATCCTTTTCTGTTCGCTTTTGTTAAATAACAACGACTCATCGAATTATCCAAGGGGAAGATTCGGGACGAGTGCATTGTGAGTCTTTCGTCTGATTACTCCAGAGGCGGAGCAACGTCTGTTTATCAAAATACGGTCCTCGCAAATAGTTAACGAGCTGAAGGGAATCCGTCCAGTGATCGCTTCGTTGAGGATCTGGTAACAAAGGAAGATCCTTGTGGGACGCCACACTGCATTGTGATCATCTCGGGTGTATTTGTTAGCGCAGTCCTCCCGTCCTGTCGAGGCATGGCGAGGACTCTTGTGGCATCCTTGGGAACCGCGTGATCGGAAATGGGGAAAGAATGACTGGAGGTAGTTTTTGAGAAGTATTAGAACCAAGGTCGAAATGGCTTACTGCATTAAAATTGAGTGCCGAATTAGCATAGTATCGTGTCCAGTGCAGATCTATAAATAAATCATTATTTCACCAATTACACATACTTTAGCTGAGATCGTATATTAACAGTATTAAAAGTGAGAGAATGACTTCTATTTATTCTCCTTTTTATATTTTAAAGAGAAAACTAAATAAAAGATATAATTTTCAATAAAATATTATAAAAATTACGTATCTCAACTAGGACATTATAATTGTACATTACGTGCAATCACAACACTCTTTTTCTTTCCGAATTGTTTATTTTTTGGCAGAAATTTGCTGAGACTACAACTTTAAAATATTTAAAGGTCGTGCAAAATTTAAATACGTGGAGTTTAAATGTTACAAACACATGACTAGTGAGACCTCATCGAATTCATAGGTCTTTTTTTAACACATCTACGTGTATTTTGAGAGACAGGAATTAAATGCTGTATTTTCGAATTTTCTACAAGAATGTATTAAAATTGTACCGTATGTTAGTAATAAGAACATCAGTGAAGACAAATCTAATTAGGATTTTTCAAAATTCCGGTACCCAAGGGAAAAATATGGGGAAATTTGAATTTTTTAAATATTTGCTCAATTAATAGAAAAATTCTTAGTTCTTATGTTTTTCAATACAACTTCTGAGACTTTCAATATTTCACCTTAAAATTTGTGACAAGTGATAAAAGTTTTCAGGTTTATGTTGTCCAAATGAACATCGCCAGGGTATGTCACGACACTGTTCAAAAATTTTGATATCTAATTATTTAATCAATTACACATTATTTAACATATTCAAATTTGGTTACGGAGGAATATTTAAAAGATCATTAAAGACATTGTTTATTTGTGTACATTTGATTAAATTTGATTTAAAAATATATATTTAGCACACTTTTTGGTTTTGTAGGCTTCTGCGGTCGGAATCAATAAATACTTGGTTGTCCAGAACAAAAAATGTTTCAGCAGACTAAACTAAGAGACCAAGTGACTGGCATTCAGGGAAACATCAAAGACGAACAGACATAAATTGATGTTTTCTGCATTTTATTCGAAAGATTTGTCCCGGACATCCTAGTATATACTTGTTTTAGTTCTCTTGATTTAAAGTATATAATTTAATAGAATCACTTGTGCTTATTATTATAATAGACAACCAAAATTTATATACTAATACTTTGTAATTTTTTCAAAGATGTAGGTAATGAACTATTTTTCGTGCCATTCAAAACATATGAAATTAGCAATCATTAACAACTTATTTTATCGTATGTTTTCGGGATCTGATTTTAAATACCATGAATCAAATTGAAATAAGATCAAAAAGATTCTTACTAAAAATGATTATCCTATTAAATTTATAAATAAAATGATACATTAACTAAAGCTAATCTTTCAAAACCCACACAACCCAGAAACATAGATGAGTAAGAGAATATAATAATTTTACCATACATTCCAGGGTTAAATAAACTGTTCAAACTGTCGTTCTTCCTGTCGGCAAAATTTTAAAGGAAAAATCCCCACGGATGTACATGTATCTACATTCGTAAAGATATTTTATCTTCTCCACTGCCAGGCTACGAGAACATCTGCGTTGATTGTGTGTTCGAATTTTCTGCAGTTAATCTGTCCGGAACCGGTATTGTTTTGTGTATTTGTAGACCTTCTCAATCAGATCTTGACATATTTTTCGAAACTTCGAAATTTTTTAAAAACATATTACACGTAAATCTACTAAATTCATCGTTACATGTGGCGATTTCGACATCGAATTAATGAGTACATCCGACTCCGCACATTCACCAATCAATCGATTCAAGAATCTTATCGACTCCTTCAATAGTGTAACTACGATAAACGAACTCACTCGCCTCTCCAGTTCATCTCAAACATTGCTAGATCAAATTATAGTCAACAATGGAATCTCGTATTTTTCTAAAGTATTTATTGCTGGATACAGCGATCACGTTGCTCAAGTATTGATTATTAAAAATAAACTAAAACCACCTATAAGTTTTTACAAGCTTTCTAAAGAAATTAATGACACAAATATATCCATATTTATAAATTATTTGCATGAGGCAACTTGGGAAGATGTTGTCAATTGCCAAAACACCGACGAGAAAATCAATGTATTGATATCAATATTTCTAATACATACGAATTACGAACTCTAGCTTTCCCGTAAAACGCAAATTAATTAACACAAAGAAATACAATAGATCACCCAAGGGATAAGAACTTCTTCAAAAAACAAACGCCGTTTATGCTATCTTTCAAAACTCTATAACCAAACACCGGAATTCCAAGATTATTTTCGTAAATATAAGACTATTCTTCGAAAAGTAGATTATGCAGTTAAAATTGTGGAAAACGACAGACAGATACCAAAAATTGAACAATCGGGCGAAAGCCATGTGGAATATCGTTAAAAATTGCACGTCAACCTCTGAAAATCGCGAAGAAAATATTTCTCTGTTAAAAGATGGCAAAATCGTATCAAATCCACAGGACTCGCAAATTTGTTTAATTTTTACCTCTCAGAAGTAGGAAAAATAACGAACTCAATATCTTCAAATCAATGTCATCCAATTATATCCACCCACATACCCAATTCTATGTTCACTTTCCAAACTAACGCCAGTGAAGTCATGAGAATCTTCAGCGCATTAAAAAACAAATTTTCAACAGGCATAGATGATATACCTGAGTTTATTGTTAAATTTTCATCCCACGTTATATTAAATACAATCTTGCATATTTTAAATAGTTCTTTATCGGAAGGGGTGTTTCCTAACATATTTAAAAGAGCTAAAGTGAATCGTATACACACACAAAAAAAAAACAAATTTAATATTGGAAATTACCGACCAATATCTCTTTTACCCACTTTCTCAAAAATCCTAGAAAAAATGTTATATAATCGTCTTCAAGATTCTGTATCAAAAAATAACATTGTCTCTGACGATCAACAAGGTTTTTGGAAATCATTTTCCACTACGAGCGTCGTATTTTCTTTCTTGAACGATGTTACCACATCTCTTGACAGTGGAGAAAATCCTCATTGTGTTGTTTTTATTTATCCAAAACATTCGATGTCATCGATCACCAAATTCTCCTTTCGAAATTGTATTCTGTAAGCATTCATGAACTTCCACATCATAGACTAACTTCTTATTTAAAAGAGATATATCAACATGTAGAAATATCCTATACTAATAATAAAGTACTTCAGCGTTGTCTTTCAAAAACAAAGTCACTCACTTGTGGAGTACCCCAAGGATCAATTCTCGGCCATATACTCTTCTTATTGTATGTGAACGACATGTCATCCTCCACATCATATTGCAAAATGGTTCTTCTTGCTGATGANACTAATTTAGTACGTAAACACGCCAACGCTAAAAATCTTTTGTCTAACCTCTCGGCGTAGTTCCATGTAAATCGTCTCACTTCCATGACAGAAAAGTGTCTATTTCATTTTACAATAATTTCTCAAAATCTTTACCCCCGGTTTTTCTTTGTTTATACGGAAAAAAATTAAAATCTGTAACGAATAGAAAATTCTTAGGTCTCCATATTTAAGACAACCTCAAATGGAATTGTCACGTTGACAATCTTATTTCCCAATTACGCAAATTGTGTAA
>NNCF01141804.1:1708-12597 GCA_002313205.1 Laupala kohalensis
ACATGTTACTGCCGATTTCAAATATTTAATGATTTAATTCTAGTTACGGTAATACTATCTTTTAAACCCTCTCTTCTCATGTCACTCTAACCAAATTCCCACGAATCAGTTATCATTAAAAAGATTATATTCCGGTACGGCGTCTCAACACGAAACGTATCCAAATTATTTCGATGTAAGAGATACATTATTTAATGCGCAAATATCAAACTGATCGTAAAAAATTACGAAACTTTTCCTTCACTTATGACCAATTTTTATAAAACGGATAATTGACAAACAAGTGATCTTAAATAGTGAGGTTTACACATTGACTTGACCCTAAAGTTAAAATTACAATAATACCTTTTTTAGATATTTTATTATATATATTTTTTCAGCATTATCATGTACTTTATGCATACCAAATAAATAGATGAGAGTTCAACGATGGTTTTTATTTGATGCTAGACTACTTAGTACATCTCCTTATACGTGGAAATTCTGTTTTCGTTAAGACACTTCCAAACTGCAAGAATGACGTCGCCTGGCCAGAGGAAGTAGGTTAGTGGGTAATGACGTAACGAGTAAAACCNCACTCATCGTACTCCTAGTCAGATTACGTCATGTCTTCCACCTGCTTCTCTCAGGCCGCCCCCTTGCGCAACCTAAACACGTTGTATGTATAATGAAATGTCTCAATCTAATTCTGAGAATCACTGAACCTTATCACTCCTTTCTATGACCTGTGTAATAATTTCCTCCTTCACGTCGCGTCCAAACCCTAGCGATTCAGCTCGGCGAATTAATAACGGACCACAACGGAAGGACCGCGATACCGTTTATTTCAGAACTTCTTGAAAATCTAACATAATATTATTTGCAAATAGTTTTCTGAATACCTTTTATGTAGAATTTATTTTCGAAATGTTTTAAATACGCTGTTTTTATTCCATTAAGTGACTCGTATCTAAGCAGTGTGATATTGCTGTGTGGTTGCAAGGATCAGTAATGTTTCTTGCATACGTGTTAGAAGCATGCGCTTAATAATATAAAATACTAGTTGGTGTTAGTTTTTTAACATCTGAAAGAAAGAAGAGTGAACTAAAATTCATGGTACAAACTTGACATGTTGGCACAGGACACTAAATGCCTTAAGGCGCAAACATCCCTTTTTTTTGATGATCTGAAGTGTCTTCTTTATGCGACTCCTCTTGACTCAGATGAGGATCTCGTAGCTCGAAACCCTGTAGCTGCTGCACGTGTTCGTTAAATACCTGGTATCTTAGAATGTGTTCAAAGATCGCTTCACCGCTGCTTTCAAACTTGTTTCACTGTTGGTTGTCGCAATTTTGAACAGTTATTGTAAACATTGAACTTGTCAACGATGCTCTCAATAATCACTTTGTCTTTGCATTCATCTTCTATTTCTAGTTTTTTTAAATTACCGCGTCACTTGCGCCCATACATTCTTCTGCAATAAATGATGGTTAGAGTATCCTGTACCAAACCTTGAAGTGTGTTTTTTTGAATTTGTTATTGCTCTGTACGTATGCCGCCACCCGTTAGTGACACCAGTCTCAATAAAAAAAGAGGGCGGACAAAGACTGGAATATTTGTTCAATTAAATACTACTTCTCCTAGTATCAATAAGTATTACGAACTACTAATATACTAACACCTCCATGTGTGTCTAGTTGTTGGTTAACACAGATAACCGACCCAACTAACAATAGCCTACCACCCATCTCCTACCGTCTATCGCTACATATCCCCTTAACACATACTGCAATAAAAATGTCTTAGTAAATGTAATAAATCTTACTAAGATTCTTGACGAAAATTCTCCATTCGATTACCAAGTGGCCGAGAGTCGGCCTATGTAAAAAACGGTTGAATGTATTCAGCCAAATAATAAGTAAGTAGCCCAGTTTATAACTTGGGTTGAAGGCCCGGTATTTCATAAAGTGACTAAAAACCTTGAGCCCTTTAATAGAAAAGATCTTCGATTTATTATCAGCTGGCTCTTTATAAAGAGGTTTATTATTATATTGGGCTGCGACGTATCATTTTATTTCCTACATGGGTGAAGTACGTACGTAATAAGTATGAAACGTGGTGAAACCGTATATGAAAAATAGACACTATATCTTACTTGAAATGCTATCAGTCATAGTAATTACTGGGGATTGATATCCTTGCATTTAAGACAATAAATAAGTAACTTAATTGTGTCTTTTACCAGCATTTTGATTATTTAATTTAGCCATCATCAGTCTATGTGACAAAAAATTGATACATAAAATGAGCATACATCATATATCATAATTTCATCAAAATCAACAAATCAATTACATACCTAAATTAAGAAGAATATAAAATATATATTAGACACTACTTCTACGCAACCAAACATGGTACGTACGAATTCAGATTATCTTGTAAATCTTTTAAATGAAAAAATGAAAAATCTCTTGATAATTGTATTGACGTGTGGTATAATTTTATTCGATTGAGCTGATAGAATGAGCTCGTCTTTACAAAGTTACTAAATTTAAAAATTTCCTTATTTTTTAAGGAGGAGGATAAACTTAATAATAATAATAAATTTATTGTCAAAAACAGTACAGACTGCGTAGGAATAACAATTTGTGGGTTTAAAATAATGAAACTTTTAGTATGTTCTTGATGAGTAATAATTTAATTAGTTTTGTTACAAGTTTTAATTACATTACTATCACTAAAATTTAGTGGAATATTATTGACTATTGAGATTTTAAGACTTCTTTTGTTGTGTTTTTCGAAAGAATCAGTGCACGAAATGTTTTAGTGGGCACAGAGTATGTCCTCTATATTTAGTCATGAAAAAAATCTAAGTTGTAGGATTTCGTACTTTCTCTTGTATGAAGAGAAACTCAATTGACAGATTCTCGGAAAATGAAAAATATTTACTTCCTGTATAGTTGTAGCCTAATTGAATTTAATGGATGAATTCTATTTAAATAATTGAAAGCAAATTTACTGTATTTTTATCTCCTCAGATTTTTCTGAGGAACTTTAGCATATCCAAAGATACTCATTTTGTCAACTAAAAATCTCCTATACAAAATACCATCACACACTGTGAGTGATGGTATATGATCAAAGTCAGAATTAACCATTTATATGAGTTTGTAACCATGTAGTATGTATTTAAATTTGTACAATTATATTAAATTCATACAAAAATTTGTCTAATTTTTTTATGAAACCGGAAATACATTACATGTAGCAAGCCCAATTCGATATGTATTTTTAACTTAAGAAAATTTTATTGTTATCGAGAAGTTTTTACAAAATCTTTTGTCGACATATTTTAACAACGATCTTCGAGTCTTTGGATTGAAATCTTTCACCTTGTTTATGTAGAATGTATTATTGTACTGACTCAGTTATATTGTATCAATGCCTTATTGCTATTAAATTTTTAATTAATTATGCCCTTCGTTGTATACTTAAGTTCTTTCTATCATGTTTAAGATATAGATTCTATATTGTAATTTTTAAATTTCAGAATTAAGTAGATAAAATGAAAAAGAAAAAGTAAAATATAGAACTTTTTATAAAATGTTTAAGTGTAAATTCCTTGATTCGTGATAAATTTACAATAATAATATGGGACATTTTAAGGTTTTGATCAGGGTAGCGATTGGAGGAATTCCTGCTAGAGGACAGAACTCCAGCGTTAGTTCAATAAACTTCTGAACCGATAAAAATTTAGTGTGATCCCCTCTCACTACCGGCTTCCGGCGCTAATGATTGCCAAGGGTCTAACATGGGAGTGTCCAGTCTGTAATAGTCTGTGGTTCTTGTGTTGTATTCATCATATAAGTGAATTGGACGTCCGAAAAGATTTTGCTTTAACTAATGTCCGTTATCCTCTTAAGAATTACTTACTCCTCGGATAATATAAAAGAAGAGCAAAAATGGATAACGATTTGCATATATATCAAAAAAATTGTAACAGAATGTGCAAACATTTTCTTTACGTGATATAACATTACTGCCGCAGTGTTGAGTTCAATATGCACTATTTTAGAATGTATAAATTACCCTGTGAAATCTTCTTTGTTCATATCTAATTCAACTTAAGAGAATGTTGTGACATTTAACATTGTAATCCGTATTTTAAAATTTGTTAATTTCAAGATTTCATAAATTAAGCTGATGGCGGTTAAGTGTTACCATCGTAGTTGTCCAGAAAAGCGTGAATGTGAAAATCGGTAATTAACACACGCAGTGAGGAGTTAACCCATTCATCCAGTGTTCAAATCCCGATGGGGCAGATAAATTTGTAGCTCTTCACATGAATGTCCCAGTTTAATAGCTGTGACTTCTAAAAAGCGAATCTTTCTTCCTCTATCCACCTCCAGCTATCATTAATAACAGTAACTTCTACTAACTATCTTTACCAACACTACCGCGCGGGCCAAGTAGTTGGTAGAACCAGCTGATGGGTCCACCTACTGACAATACCCTACCACCCAAATCCTTCCTCCAATCGCTCCAAGAAGATAAGCTTCTGCGCTTCGTTACATTTTCCCATTCACAAATACACCAAAGGAAAAGGAAAATGTCAACGAACCGGATTCTTATACACCATGTTTTTTGTGCCAAAGAACAAGAATTGAGATTTATGATTGCAAAAAAATTGGCTCAGATCTTGTATTAAACCTTTTTGGTAAAAAACCTTGTAAATGGTAACCGGTCATAAGTAAAAATATTAAGAATGACAAAGGACACACAATATCAAGTATAATAATATCTCAATCAAATGTTCTTTAGACACGTTATAATTTATTTCATTTAAAAGTTGGACACAAATAATTTCTACACACGGGACGAATTGATGAAGGAAAAAAATACAGATTTGTCAAGGAAACATTATTCAAACGTGAACCGTCTCACTAAACACAGAAACAACACAAAAATACCTACATCAAGGCAAAGCTTTGACATCAACTCACCTCTTTCTCAACGAGGGCGATACAAAGCAAGAAAGTAATAAGCGAACTCGCACAGAAATGTCATGAAAGCAAAAAATAACCCAACGCCCAGTAGAATAAAATGACCATATAATTCGGGAAGAGATAGTACAACTAAGTCTTTTTTATCCTTAAGATATGCACCAATTAATTGGTTTGTATTGCGTAACCAATACTCATATAAACCACCTTCGAATACCTGATAAACGACTCTGTTTAGAGATTCAAATACAATGTGATTTTTTAGTGAAGCAAACACCTGATATTGTGTAATTAAACTCGCTTTCGTCACATGAAGAGACGCAACGCATTCTTTTCTAACGAGATTCTTTTTTATGTATTCGAAATACAACTGCGGTAAAAAAATTCCTCTTTCATTCTTGGCACAAATATCATGAATGTGGTATATAATATCCTGGAGAGAATCACTGTTAACAATTTGTAAATGTTTGTCTTTCTCTGTGATATAGTCGTCGAGAATCGAGTATCTCATAGGTGTAAGAACATAAAGCATTTTTAAAGAATTCAGCGCTTCATCAACCGAGTCAATATTAGAAAGATACTTGGGAACAGTGAGATAACCCAATAAAAGACCGGAGTAAGCATTACACACGATTATTGACAGAAGAAGTACACTTGATAGAAAGATGCGTTGAGACATGTGTGGCGTGGAACCTGCTAAGCTTCCTGTGATGATCATCGCATAAACATCGAATACTGACACTCGCTTTCTGGTACACGCACCAATTACCACCCACACAATTCCTAAAATAATCAAAGTGACCCCAAGTGACAACCACACTTTACTTTGAAAAGGCAACAGGAGTAATGTAGTGAATGATACTTTTGGAGCACGTCGTACGATAAGCAAAAGATTTGATTCGTAATAACACGTGGTGTATTCTAAAAATGCAGCTTCACCTATACTGAGAAATTGGACCGTTGGTACAAAATGCGTTATAAGTGTTGAATTTGTGTAAGATATCTTCTTGGTTATTAATGGAATAATACCTTTCTCTTTACAAATTTCGAACATTTTCATACCTGGATCGTTGTAAGAATTTACTCCTTGTTTATTTGCAGTTTCTGCAAACAACCACGAATCTGGAGGAATAACGTCTTTATATTTCACAAAAGGGGGTTTAATGTTGTTTCGTCTTTCATAATTCATTTGCACGAACGACTTTAAATCATCAAAATCTAGCTTTAGGACTATCGATCTGTTTCCCTTTTCTTTATAGGAATAAATTTTTTGTTCTCTCAGGTTGAGTAGAATAATGGCGTCCGTTCCGAATGTTTCTGTGAAAGTTTCAAAGACAAAATAGATGGTATAAGTTTCTATTTTAGTTTTGTATGGCCAAACAGCAACATACATTCCTTTAGCACTAACAGGTAGAAATAAAATGAATATTTTAAACAAAAAATGCATTCCTTCTTCTTCTTTTTCAGCAAAGTTTTCCGGTAGAGTGAATACAAGAATATATCCTTTTGATTGTGATTTTTTCAACACAAAACTTTTAATGGAAAGTAGTCCATTGAAGACGAGAACAGGTATCCCTTTGCGATGAGTCTCCGGTACAACGGAAAAAGGATTCCAACTGTAGATGAAAATTGATTCCTGAAACACAAAGTAATATTTGCATTAAGTAAAGACACCCAGAGTTTGCTGTTTAATTTTTTAAATTTTCTTTCGTTCTCTGCATCGTATCTCGTTTCTCGATTCCTACATTGACTATAATGCCTTTAAACAAATACTGTTTTCCCATTACATTTCATTTTATTCCGAAAGGAATCTATTTTATTAATGAGACAACAAAACATCTTACGTTTTCTGAAATTTTTCTTCTTGATACTAATATTGGAAAATAAAACTTGTATAATTTATTTTTACCTATTTACTATATTGTCCTTTTGCTATTATTACTATCGCTTTGGGAGGGAATTATGTAGGAGATTATTAGATTTTCGAATGATCTGTCTCATATGTCGCTGTTTCTGATCTGTAATATATACAAAGGGTAATTTAAATTAGATATTTTTCTTGCTCAAGATTCCATTCAATAATTACTGTAACCTGCACTTCAATGCGCCTCATCAGATATAAGAGTTGGATATTGTTGATATAGAATATGCTCGGTTTTCTTATCTTTATTAATACATTCGTAACAAGGAATTATGTCATTCAATTACTCTGAGATATTATAATTTGTACTAAAAGGACGTTTTTTTAATTTCCTGTTACACGAAAGTCAATTTCAAAAACGAAGTTTTCAGACAATAAAAAATAAAGTATTGATAAGTATGTAATATAAATTATCAAACGATAATCGCATTCAAATAGTTACAACCAAGTAATGTACGGCACGTGACAAATCTAATTAGTTCGTTGAGTAATTTATTTTACTGAATTAACCAAATCTTTCAGTTTCCTGATACGAATAAAATATAATTTACACACTTTTGCCTTTAAACCAATCGTTTGTCTCATCACATCATCCTCGCAACTTCAATGGTGATCTTAATAATGGTACAAAATCACTCAAAATTTTAAATATAAGCATAATAAAAACTAGCCCTTTTGAAAAATATGACGTGTGTAACCTTACACTATAACGTCAAGAAAGGTTGCGGGGCAGTCTTGTTAGTATTTGTCGACCACGATTTGTGAAGGTATCATTCTCTAAGAAATGCGTAAAGTAAGTCCAAATAATATCCTCTTCAGCACAAGTATCTCCAAATCTCTTCTTAAATTTACGTAAATAAATTGACACTCGCTGTCCCCACTTCTGTTCTAAGTAGAGCCGCACGCAAATCTTCTTTCCACAGACACGACATATTTCTTATGATTCTTTTAATATATTATTATGTACATGTGTGGCCCCTGGCTGAGAACGAGAAGTGTCGTCTTTCATATTGTTGTGCCCAACTTTCCTCTCTATCATGTTCGATCTATAAATTGTAAATTTCTTTAACAATCAGGGAAATAGTGCAAAGTCTTGAGTAGAGGGCGGCATCACTAGAACGCAGTGTTGAAGTTGAACAATTGGTACCACTGGTTCTAGTTCATCATTGTCTGCAGCTTGGGAACAAACAACTGCCATCAGCAACGAACCAACTTGGCGATGCTGCTTGTGACGGTAAGAGAACATCCAAATGTTGTTGGACTTTGCGAACTTAAGACTTCGGTCTCTCTGGCACTTCAGGCCTATGAAGTTACATGGTAGTTAAAGTCTTGACTTTAAAGATTAATTGCTTGCATAGATATGGGACTTAGTTGAAAGATTTATTGCTTGCCCAGATTCGAACCTTTATTGACAAATTGTACAATTTAAACTATTTCTTTTTAAATCTTTAAAATTGTTATCATATTTTATGTAACCAAGCAACGAGACCCGAATAGTCTACCTCTGCCGAACGAGTTTCATTATTCACACCCATCTATGACATCTTAGCTACTCCGTACCCGCCATAGGGGTTAAAACAACGTCTGTGTGATAGTTTTCCAATTGGTAATAAAGTCTGGGAATATATTTTTAACTCTGATTTTTAGCAAAACATTGCTAAAGCATTAAGAAATGGCCACAATCCAGTCGAGGCAGAAAACAATAATCATTGGCTGCATTACAAATAGTATGTCAAGATGTTAATATTATATGATCAAGGTTCCAAGGACGGTTTTACGGATTATAACAGAATAGCTCACTGATAGAAACCTAAAATATAACGAATTTTTCCTCTATTTTAAGTAGTATTAAGAAAAATAATCTTTCATTCTTAATATGAGACTAGAAGTAGCACTTACGATAAAATTGAAATATTTACATCAATAATATTTTTTGATTCAAATATTGATTAATAGATTTTCGATGAATGGAGTAATACTACCGTAGGTCCCGCGGTAATTGACATACACGCAGCCACACGCAGCGATGTTAATATCTAACTTCAGTCTCAGACGAATTAAACTAATGAAATCCAAAAATATCCGAGGCGAACNTTTCAGAAGTAGTCGAACTATCGCGTCAAGCTATCGGCGCTGCTATATGACATTCTTTCTGTCTCTCTTTTTCTTCGTTGTGTAGGAAAACGGTTTCACAACTTTCCCAATGAGAAATCAATGCGGCTTTGTTAACATTTTGATGCTCCACTTCTGTTGCAAATGGATGTTTGTATTAGATAGAAGAATGTATTACGCAAATAAAACATTAAGTACAAGTGGGTTATGAATGCTAGATTATTATAAACCATGAGAGACACTTTCAGAATATTGTAATCGGAAGATGAATATTGTTCAGAAGAAATAAATTAGTATCTATTTCTAATTATTGAAAATAACCTGCAGCTCATATATTTTATAGCTTTTGTTTTAATGTTTGTTTGTTTTTTTCATTGACATACGCATTATAATTGAAACTTTCGTATGGAAAATTCGTTTCACTACATTGTAAAATTAGCAGCGTAACAATATAGAGCTAATTTTTGAGTTCTTTGAATAAATGGTAAAAATATTTCCTAAATAAATTCTTTATTTACTAGTTTTTGTTAATTAAAAATTATGTTCAAACGTCTACAGCGAAATATAAAAAACTGTATTCTGTGCATTTGACATTTGTGTCGTAACAAAATATACAGAAATATGAAAATGTAAAGTCATGCACGGTGATTCAACTAAAAAATTATTTTTCCAGCGATTTAAATATAAAAAAATAAATATAAATAAATACATATTAAATAAAGAATAAAAAAGAAACAAATAATAGATATCTCAAGAATTTAAAGATGGTGTGTTTTTACAAATCCATTAGAGAGTTAGTACTTGTATTAGCTTTATGTGTTCCCTGGAAACTGTCGTATTTTCGAATTGTATGTTGTTTTAACAAGCGAGTAAAATTCTCTTATATTACAACCCTAAAAATGAAATAAAATTCGAAATTAAGTCTATAAATATATTGTGTTTCTCATAAATAACTCATAAATCAGAAAACAAATTCTTATCAAAATATATATTCAAGCATAAACAAAAAAATACCACAGTTCATTAGCATCATTCGTGTGTATCTAGTATAATAAGTTAAATGTGAAGGGCCTCCTTTTTGTCATAAAAAATTGGTAAAAAGTAGAATGGTTCGATTGAAAAAACTTAATAATTTCCATTACATGAAATAAACTTAAGCGATTCATGTACATAAAGTGAATCAAACATTCAAAAGTACAATTTAGGACATCATTAAATATGAGTCATAGTGATAATATACTTGTCATTATCAGAAACACAAACATAGAATATCTTTTTTCTTACATCATATTGATAAAACAATAACTGTGACAAATTTTCGGCAAATTCGTTAAGTAATTTATTAAAGGAAGAAAATAGAACGGATCTCAAACACAATCGCAATTTAAATCAACACAATTCAGAAAGAAAAATAATATAAAAAAACAAACATAAAAATTAATATAAAATTTTGTAAAATGCTTCGCTTAAGAAAACATCCGTTACTCAACAGAAGTCATATAAAAATAATGACAGAAAGAAAGTGATGAATGAGCTCATTCAAAAAAACTATTAAAGCGAGACTGCACTCAACAACCACGAATTTTACGGAGACAACGAAAGGAAGACATGAGACTCCAAGGAAATAAACTGGATCATTGTTGAGATTAGATACTTTACAGAAATGCATACAGCATTACTTGGATACAGGAAAACTAAAGTCGCTGAACATGCTCTACTCGCGTAAACGACTTTAACCTATCGATGACACAGATGCCGCTAGACGAACAATAAATGGCGAATTCGTCAACGAAGAGAGACTCCTATACCGGTACTCAAACATCTGTCGCAATGCTATTTATTTCTATAGCAAAATGAGTACTGCTTAATAT
>NNCF01141841.1:7578-18841 GCA_002313205.1 Laupala kohalensis
TTCCAAAATTTTTTGGGTACTTAGGTATATATATTTTTCAATTTGGTCAATAAAAAATTTCGAATTTTTAAAAAATATTTTTTTAAGAAATTTTTTGGGTACTTAGGGAAATATATTTTTTGGTTGGGGCTATAAAAAATGTCAAAAATATTTTGAGTAACGTTTTTGAAAAGTTTTGGGTAGTTAAGTATGTATATTTTTCGACTAGGGCCATAAAATATTCAAAACAATTTTTGATAAATTTTTTTGGAAAAACTTTGGTATATATGGTACCAATCGTAAAATATATATACCCCCACCACCATTACTTATTTTTATTCTGGATAATATGATCAAGTTATTGATAAATATTGTTTTTAATATACATTCCTCCACCGTCAATTATCTTAACTATTCCTTTCCTCCAGTATCCTTCCCCGGGACCCCTTCGTCCATCGCCTGTCGATGCTTCTCGGAACTAGCTGCTGAGTCTTGGCCGTTCGGCACTCGCCTGCCTTGCTCCATCCCCTGTTGTCAGCCGCGACACTACACTACCCGCTTCGTTCGAATTTACGAAACTACTTCGTTTCGTGCCCCTACTGCCTTCGATCTCTTGTACCACTCTACTTTATCAATATTAAATAAAATGTATTCTAATAAAATAGTTAATTATGAACTTGTGTCCCTATTGTGGTAACAACGAGCGTCTCCATAGTACGCACCGGTTCGCCCCTGCCAGGCATTTTTCTCAGTTCCCCGAACGCTGTAGAGGGCCCCGACTGCTGCCGTGCCCTGGCGACTCGTTCCTCTCTCAGTACTCTCCGCCCTCCGGCTCAAAGACGCGAGACCGCTCCTCGTGTTCCCTGCTATCCTCCGCCGTCGCCTGCGGTGGCAGGCCTCGCCCATTCCACTCTCTGTGCTCGTTGACGGGCGCCCTCGGCGCGTAACTTCCCCGTGGCCCATTGTCCCCGCCGTTCGTTCGGGCTCTCGTCTCTCCCCAAGCGTTCTCTCTCTCAATTGTAGTGTCAAAGATGCCGCGTTTTTGGGTCATACTTTCTAGCGATTCTACGCCCGCGGCAGCAAGCAATTCAACGATGCATGAGGGTAGTTGCGAGCGAATAATTTCGATAAGCTCGCGCTCAGTCCGGTTCGAACCCCCGCGACGCCAATACATCGCGTCCTCGACATACCCCAGTAATGACCTATGGATCCGTGGATTAAATTTTCTATTCATGAGCTTAATTTCATGCTCCATCCGCTGTTGCTTAGACCAGTATATATTCAATAGTGTTCGAAATCCGTAAAATTTAAAATCTCATCTACGCATGTTTCATACCAGTTAGCCGCCCCCCTCTCAACGACTGTTTCATAATGTTTATTTTACTTAATTCAGTCATAGGGTGGAGTTCAAAATGAGCTTTGAACAACTCCAAGTACCTCCGCAGGTGCATTTTTCCGGTTCCATTAAACTTTATCTCTGTGTCCAGTGGAATCATTACTGGATGCGTGAAAATAGACCTATTATTTGTCACGTAAATTTCTTGTAATTTCTAGAACTGCTCATTCAATTCCTCAATCCTATCGAAACTTTCCTTTTCAACTTTCTCTAACCTGCCTTGGACACTCAATTTTTAGTTCGGCTTTCCCCATTCTTTCTCTCTGTTCCGTTTCGAAGAGCCCTACACTTTCTTTGATTGACTCAATTTTCTTTTCATTAAATTAGTTTTTTCCTTAATTACATCATTTTCGTCATTGACTTCGGCACGTTTCCCTGCATCTTTGAAATACTCTGTGTTCGCGCTCGCGACCTCTGCTATTTCAACTCTCATTTCTTTGGTTAATTTCACATTTGCCTCCTCCGCGCATAATTTTGCTTCTGCGATTTTATTAATAGCCAATTCATGTTTGACTTCGAGCTGACTGGTTAGCAATTTAATATTTTCCTCGCCCTGAATTTTAACCTGCTCTAATTTAGTTTCCATTTTGATTTCGAATTTATCCATTCTTACGAAATGTTCTTCAAACTTCGCATTAATTTTGGCGTCATATTGTTTCATTTCGGCTTTCAAATTTACCTTCCAATAGTGCTTTAGTTTCTAATTTTGGCTCCTCAAGTTTAGCATCTAATGTGGTTTCACGCGTTTTCGCTTCTGATTTTAATTCGGAAAACATTTGTTGGATCATTAACATCATGTCCTGCGTTCCTTTTGGTTCTTTCGTTTCTACATCCGCGTCATCTCTAATCTGTTCCTCCCCCATACTACTTTCTTCGGACTCCGATCTTTCTTTCGCGCTCGCACCTGCGTCTACTTCCTCATCTGAATTACTAATCGCCTCGTCCCTTCTACCATCTTCCACGAATCCACTTTCGTCTACTTTGTCTACCTTCTCCCAGTCTCCTGACAACCACGCATTTTCGATCTGGTCAACCATTTCAATTTCACTTTTTCACACTTCTTATTAACTAATACATACAAAAACACTAAAAACAACAAAACAAAGACAAATAAAACCTAATTTATTAGCTGTGCTGTGTACACCAAGAGGATACTAAAATTTCATAAAAAAAATTTCCGTAAAAATAATGAAAATTTCTAATGGTCCCAATCAAAAAATATACACACTAATGGACTCAAAAAAATTTTGGAAAATTTTTTTCCGAAAAAATTTAAAATATTTTTATGGTCTCAATTGAAAAATATATTGAGCTATTAACCCAAAAGAATTTTTAATTATATACCAATGTACCTAAATGTCCGAGTGGTTTTCCTGGTCCCATATCGGACGCGTCCCTAGGTGGCGGATAGGGGAATGCTCTACAGATTTGTAAGGTAGGTGGGAAATAAAATACCATCCGCGGACCAAAACAGAGTAGAACCCAGAAGCGTCTGTACCCATAATGAACGGTTCTCTGGTCAGCGTCTGATTCCCAGGTAAGGGGAGGTTGCTTTTGGTTCCAGGATCTAACAATCCCTGGTTCTAGGCTCCCAGTGGAATCACTGGACAAACCCTTTAATTACAAGCCTAATGATACGTGATGGTAACAGTAACATTACCCCAGGTGGTAGTCAATCCACCCATCAAAGGATGACAACCGGGTTTTCGGATTCTGGGGGACCCGGACAATCACGATCACTCAACATACTGAAAACTAAGACTTTAACGTATATTGGCACTTTCAATATTAACACCTTAACACAACTTGGTAACAGAATTAAACCGGCAGAAGATTTTAATTCTTGCGTTACAAGAAACCAGATTCACTGATGAAGACACAATGGATAATGTAAACTATCGCATATTCAAAAGCAAAACGGAAAAACGGGTAGCGAATGGAGCCCCAATTTTAGGAATGGTTTTTATCATACACAAGAAAATAATTGGCTAAATTTTAGAAGTAACCCCTATTAGTGAACGATAATGACTTCGTATACAGTGTGCCAACAAGAAATATACCCTAATCAACGTTCATGCTCCTACTAATATATCCAACAAGAAAGACTTACTAAAAACTGAAGCATTTTGGACGAAACTAGAGAAAGTTACATCGAAAATACACCAAGAGGATACTAAAATTTTATTAGGTGACTTTAACGCGCAAATTGGTTAGGAAAAAGAGTATCAAAAAACGGTAGATATTCAGCACACAAATTCACAACAAAAACGGTATGAGGCCTGTTGAATTATGGCAACGAAATAATCTTAAAATCATGTCCACTTCCTTAAGAAAACCAGCCAAAAATGAAGACTTGGAGGTCACCTATTCAGGAATTTGGAGAATTCCAGATAGACCATGTGGCACTATCATACCCAGTACAGAAAGAAATACACAATATTCAGGTTCGTCGTGGGGCAAACAAAGATTCAGATCATTATTTGGTGCGTGTCAAAATTAAATTCACTCCCCGGAAAATACAGCATAAGAGAACGCATCTCCATCATTTTGACACCAAAAGCATAAAAGAAAGTAATTTTAAGGAGGAATTGGAAAACATTCCAGCAAACACGTGGGAAACATTTCAAAAGAAAAGTATTCAAAAAGCAAAAGAACTATGCCCTCGCAAGAAGAATACGAAACACGCTTCTCGGGATAATACCTGTGACAGAGCACTGGAAGAGAGAAAAAGGACCTTCCTGAATTATTACAGCAATAAGTCTCCTGAAAATCAACTACACTTCAACAAAATCAGAAAACAAGTAGCAAAGACTATCAGACAAACCAAAAGGAGATATTTGAAAGATCAATTAATCTGCATTGAGAATGCTTTCAAAAACTACAACACGCGGGATTTTTACAAGACTTTCGCAGGCAAAATTCACGGATATACTCCACAAAATTTATCCTTTAGAAAACAGAATGGGAAACTTGCTCTTAACAATCAAGAAAATTGTGGGGAACTAGCACGTTATTTTGACCAACTTCTTAACTGTCCCGAATCGCGAGCAAGGTTTCCAGAACACATCACGTCATATACGAATTCATCTTCTGCTCCACCCACGCAAAATGAAATACAGAGACATATTCATAAATTAAAAAACAATAGAACATCTGGAGAAGATGGCATCATTGCCGAACTACTAAAGATCCTAGGCCTCAAATCTCTCAAAGAATTGACACAAATTATTGAGGGTATTTAGAAAACAGAAAAACTTCCCGAAGAATGGAAATGTGCTCTTATTTACCCACTTCATAAAAAGGGAGACAGAGCAGACGTGAACAATTATAGAGGAATTTCTCTTTTGCAAGTCACATACAAAATTTTCTCAGCATGTCCTCTTCAAAGAATCCAAGAACAACTAGAGAATACAATAGGTGAATATCAGTTGGTTTCCGTCCCGGCCGATCCTGCACAGAACAAATTTTTAATTTAAAAACCATTCTAAAATATAAAGTAATCCGAAATAGTCCAATAATTTGCACCATTATAGATTTTAAAAAGGCATATGACTCACTTGACCGTCAATCTCTATTGAGTATACTTGAAGAACGAGGATTAGACCCAAAAAACTCTGAGTCTAATCAAACAAACGCTCATGGATACTGCCTCAAAAGTCAAATTTATGGGCGAAATTTCCGAACCATTCCTGATAAAAACTGGTGTTCGACAGGGTGATGGTTTGTCCCCGATACTTTTCAATATTGTCCTTGACAAGGTGATACAGGAATGGGAAAATGAACTAAGGAACCAAAATTATTGGAAACCAATACAGCTTGAACGACCTAAAGATGACTTCAAAATTTCATGTCTCGGCTTCGCAGATGATTTAGCTGTTTTAGCAGATAAAGAGACCATAGCTGTCAAACAAATAGAAATCCTTCAAGAGTGTGCAAAAAAGGTAGGTCTACAAATTTCATTTCAAAAAACCGAAATCATTTGCTCAAAACTCAATATACAAACCTTAAACTCCCAATACGGCAAAGTCAACAGAAATTCACATTTCAAGTACATCGGCGAAATCTTCGAACCCACAGGTGGAGAAAAAAAAGTACAAAACATTCGACTACAGAAACTGAAGAGAGCATACGAAAGAATCCACAATATCTACAACAAAAAATGTCTCTTCATAGACACCAGAATTAGGCACTAAAAAGTAATTAAACCAGAAGACCTGTATGTTAGTGAAACTCTTACTCTTCACGTAAAAGGAGATCTAGAAAATATTTTAAAAGAAGAACGAAAAACCATAAGAAAAATTATCGATCCTGAAATGACGGAAGATGGTCTTAGATTAAGGTCCAGGGAAATAATTGAAAAACTATCTAACTAACAGACATCAGAAAGAGAAGACTAAATCTTTACGACAAATACATAGACTACCTACCACCAGACTACCAAACAAAAATCTAAAATACATAGAAAAAATTAAGACCATCCTAAGGATCCAGGAAGTAAAAAATGATTTTAAAAAAACTCGAATAAAAAGATCTGACATTTTAGACCGAAAACTATACAGAGAGAAGGTAGATACGTGGAAAGTACAGTCGGAAAATGAAATCCCAAAAACTGCAGGTACTAAATAGACAGAGGAGAGGGGAAAAAATCATAGCGAAAGGATGAAAGAAGTGTGGAGACAGAGGAAAATGAACAGTTAATTCATATGGCTTTGCGTGATCCATTCCCAAATAATAATAATGTATAGTATATTATGTATTATATTTTTTTTAAATTTAATTTTTTTTGCTATTAAGGTTTTTCGATTGGAAGCATAAAATATTCGAATTTCTTATATTTTTTGAAATTTTTTGGGAACTTAGGTATATATAATTTTCGATTAGGAAATTAAAAATATTTCAAATTTTATTTTTGTTTTGAAAACATTTTTCAAAAAATTTTGGTAACTTATGGATATATAATTTTTTATTGGGACCATACAAAGTTTTAGAAATTTTTTTTGGAAAATTTTTTTTGAAAGATTTTGAGTACTTATAGATTTTTCGATTGGGTGAAAAAAAAATTTCGAAAATTTTTTGTTTTGAAAAAGGTTTCGAAAAATTTGAGGGTACTTAAGTATATATATTATACGATTGGGACTATATATAATTTTTGTAATTTATTTTTGAAAAAGTTTTGGGAACTTATATATACTTTTCGATTAGAACCATAAAAAAGTTTCGAAAATTTTTCTTCAAAATTTTTTGCAAAATTTTTGGGTACCTAATTATATATTTTTCGATTGGAAATTTTGGCAAGTATTTTTATTAATTTTTCGTATTTTTTAAAAGTATTTAGGTATATATTTTTCCATTGAGACCATAAAAAATTTTCGAATTTTTTTGAAGCAATTTGTCGAAAAATTATAGGGTACTTTTCTCAATTTTACGAAACAAAGAAGCTTTTTTTAAATATTTTATCGCATAATCCCGTTACTTACTTTGCTTTCTATCAGTAAAAAGCGTATTTATGTCCAGGACGTTGAAAAAAAAGTAAGTGAGACGCCAACAAATCGTTGTGAAGAAGAGACTCTAGCGTGTATCTTCAAAATTCTCAAGACTCTTTCTCCGAAACAACCATTTTTATGTATTTTAACGTAATTGTAAGAAGTACTTGCTATATTAAAAGCACAAAACTTGAATTCAACAATGAAAAAAGTTGAAATTTTTGGTCAAATTTTTTTATGTGCTTATTCTGAAAATATATGTGTCTAACCACCAAATGGACCTCAAATAATTTTTTTTTAATTTTACGAAAAATGAAAAGTTTTTTCTCAATTTTCTCGCATACACCCGTTACATACCTCGCTTTCTGTCAGTAAAAAGCGTCTTTATGTCCTGGTACTTGAAAGAAGGTAAGTGATATGCCAATAAATCGTAGAGAGAAAGTCTCTCTCGCGTTCATCTTCAAAATTCTCAAGACTCTTTTTCCGATACAACCATTTCTATGAATTTTAACGTAATTGTAAGAAGTACTTGCTGTATTGAGAGAACAAAACTTGAATTCAACAATATTAAATTTTGAATTTTTTGGTCAAATTTTTTTATGTGCTTATTCAGAAAATATATGTGTCTAACCACCAAAAATGACCTCAAATAATTTTCTCAATTTTACGAAAATTAAAAAGTTTTTTACAATTTTCTCGAATAATCCCGTTACTTTCCTTGCTTTCTGTCAGTAAAAAGCGTCTTTATGTCCTAGACGTTGAAACAAGGTATGTGAGATGCCAACATATCGTTGTGAGGAAGAGATTCTCGCGTGTTTCTTTAAAATTCCGAACACACTTTCTCAGAAACAAACATTTCTGTTTGTTAACATATTTTTAAGAAGTACTTGCTATACTAAAAGCAAAATATTGAGTTCAACAATGAAAAAAGTTGAAATTTATGATCAACTTTTTTATGTGCTTATTCAGAAAATATATGTGCTTTACCACCAAAAACGACCTCAAATATATTTTTTAATTTTACGAAATTTGAAAAGATTTTTTACAATTTTCACGCATACTCCTGTTACTTACCTTGCTTTCTGTCAGTAAAATGCGTATTTATGTCCTGGACGTTCAAAGAAGGTAAGAAATTTTTAAACAAAGCGTAGTGAGAATGTCTCGTTCTCGTGCGTCTTTAAAATTTTCCGAAACAACCATTTCTATGATATTTCACGTAGTTGTAAGAAGTACTTGCTGTATTAAGAGCACAAAACTTGAATTCAACAATGAAAAAAAGTGAAATTTTTGTTCAAATTTTTTATGTGCTTATTCAGAAAATATGTGTCTAACCACCAAAACTGACCTCAAATAGATATCTCAATTTAATGAAATTGAAATTTTTTTTTACAAATTTCACGTTTACTCTCGTTACTTACCTTGCTCGTTGTCAGTAAAAAGCGTTTTTATGTCCTGGACGTTGAAACAAGGTATGTGAGATGCCTACAAATCGTAATGAGAATGTCTCTTTTGCGTGCAAATTCAAAATTTTCAAAATTTTTTTCCGAAAGAACTATTTCTATGAGATTTAACGTAAGTGTAAGAAGTACTTGCTGTATTAAGAACACAAAACATGAATTTAACAATGAAAAAAGTTAAAAATTTTGGTCAAATTTTTTTATGTGCTTATTCAGAAAATATATGTGCTTTATTATTAAAAACGACCTTAAATAATTTTCCCAATTTTTCGAACATTGAAATGTTGATTTACAACTTTCTCGCATACTCTTGTTACTTACCTTGCTTTCTGTCAGTAAAAAGCGAGTTTATGTCCTGGAAGTTGAAAGAAGGTAAGTGAGATGCCAACAAATCGTTGTGTGGAAGAGACTCTTGCGTGTTTCTTCAAAATTCTCAAGACTCTTTCTCCGAAGCACCCATTTCTATGCATTTTAACGTAATTGTTAAAAGATTTTTTTATATTCAAAGCAAAAAACCTGGGTTGAACAATGAAAAAAGTTGAAATATTTGGTCAAAATTTTTTATGTGCTTATTCAGAAAATATATGTTACTAACCATCAAAAATGACCTCAAATAATTTTGTCGATTTTACAAAAATTGAACAGTTTTTTTACAATTTTCACGTATACTCCCGTTACTCACCTTGCTTTCTATCAGTAAAAAGCGTGTTTATGTCCTGGACGTTGAAACATGGTATGTGAGATGCCAAAAAAGCGTAGTGAAAATGTCTCTTCCGCGTGAAGCTTCAAAATTTTCGAGATTGTTTTCCCAAAACAACCATTTTTCTGATATATAACGTAAGTGTAAGAAGTACTTGCTGTATTAAGAGCAAAAAACCTGGGTTCAACAATGAAAAAAGTTGAAATATTTGGTCAAATTTTTTTATGTGCTTATTCTGAAAATATATGTGTCTAACCACCAAATGGACCTCAAATAATTTTTTTTTAATTTTACGAAAAATGAAAAGTTTTTTCTCAATTTTCTCGCATACACCCGTTACATACCTCGCTTTCTGTCAGTAAAAAGCGTCTTTATGTCCTGGTACTTGAAAGAAGGTAAGTGATATGCCAATAAATCGTAGAGAGAAAGTCTCTCTCGCGTTCATCTTCAAAATTCTCAAGACTCTTTTTCCGATACAACCATTTCTATGAATTTTAACGTAAATGTAAGAAGTACTTGCTGTTTTGAGAGAACAAAACTTGAATTCAACAATATTACATTTTGAATTTTTTGGTCAAATTTTTTTATGTGCTTATATAGAAAATATATGTGTCGAACCACCAAAAATGACCTCAAATAATTTTCTCAATTTTACAAAAATAATTCCGTTTCTTACCTTGCTTTCTGTCAGTAAAAAGCGTCTTTATGTCGTGGACGTTGAAACAAGGTATGTGAGATGTCAACATATCGTTGTGAGGAAGAGATTCTCGCGTGTTTTTTCAAAATTCCGAACACACTTTCTCAGAAACAAACATTTCTGTTTGTTAACGTATTTTTAAGAACTACTTGCAGTATTAAGTGCATAAAACTTGAATTCAACAATGAAAAAAGTTTAAATTTTTGATAAATTTTTTATGTGCTTATTCAGAAGATATATGTGCTTTACCACAAAAAACGACCTCAAATATCTTTCTCAAATTTACAAAAATTGAAAAGTTTTTTTGCAATTTTCTCGCATTCTCATGTTACTTACCTTTCTTTCTTTTAGTAAAAAGCGTGTTTATGTCCTGGACGTTAAAACAAGGTATGTGAGATGCCAACAAATCGTACTTAGAATGTCTATTCCGAGTGGATTTTGAAAAAATTCCTGAAAATTTTTTTTCCGAAACAATCATTTCTATGAATTTTAACGTAATTGAGAGAAGTACTTGCTTTAATAAGAAAACAAAATTTGAATTCAACAATGCAAAAAGTTCAAATTATTGGTCAATTTTTTTATGTGCTTATTCAGAAAATATATGTGTCTAACGAACAAAAACGATTTCAAATAGATTTCACAATTTAACGAAAATTGAAAAGTTTTTTTACAATTTTCACGCATACTCCCGTTACTTACATTGCTTTCTGTCAGTAAAAAGCGTGTTTTTGTCCTGGACGTTGAAACAAGGTATGTGAGATGCCAATAAAAACGTAGTGAGAATGTCTCTTTCGCGTACATCTTCAAAATTTTTGAGATTTTTTTCCGATATAACCATTTCTATGAGATTTAACGTAAGTGTAAGAAGTATATGCTGTATTAAGAGCACAAAACATGAATTCATCGATATAAAAAGTTGAAATTTTGGCTCAAATTTTTTTTGTGCTTATTTAGAAAATATATGTGTCTAACCACCAAAAATGACCTCAAATAATTATTACAATTTACAGAGAAATGAAAAGTTTTTTTTAGTTTTTCTCGCATACTCCCGGTACTTAAATTGCTTTCTGTCAGTAAAAAGCGTGTTAATGTCCTGGACGTTTAAACAAGGTATGTAATTTTTAAACAAAGCGTAGTGAGAATGTCTCTTTCTCGTGCGTCTTTAAAATTTTGAAACTTTTTTTTCTGAAACAACCATTTCTATGATATTTAACGTAGTTCTAAGAAGTACTTGCTGTATTAAGAGCACAAAACATGAATTGAACAATAAAAAAAGTTGAAATTTTTGTTTAAATTTTATTTGTGCTTATTCAGAAAATATATGTGTCTAACCACCGAAAAAGACCTCAAATATTTTTACTCCACTTTACGAAAATTGAAAAGTTTTTTTACAATTTTTTCGCATACTCCCGTTACTTACCTTGCTTTCAGTCAGTAAAAAGCGTGTTTATTTCTTATACGTCTAAACAAGGTATGTGAGATGCAAACAAATCGTTGTGAGAATGTCTCTTTCGCGTGCATCTTCGAAATTTTCAAGATTTTTTTCCGAAA